>VZTH01005793.1:226911-407367 GCA_013397815.1 Aleadryas rufinucha
ATATACTTAAGCAGTGATGGTCACTTATGATTTAATTTCAGTATTATTTGTGCAAGATTAAAAAAAAAATCACATGGCCACTGAGAAGCTGCAAGAAGTAAATTTATCTCCTAAAATGAAGATTGAAAGGCGAATCATCCCAGTGTGTTTGTCTGTAACTTATTATGTTAAAGAAGTGGATAAGCACACATCTAAATTGCACATAAATATAAAAAAATTTGATTTTCTAGACAGGAGATTGACACAATAAGCAGAAAGCATTATTTTTGAAATAGATGATGGAAGAATTTTTACCTGGTAACAGCGTTAAGGAACTAAATAAGCAAATGCTCAATTTCAGAGAGTTTTGAATGAGGAAAAGATAATTTAAACTTACATCTTGATGCCTGGTAGGTAGTGTCTTCTGTCTCTTTTAAAATAAACTTGTTTTTGCACATCTACAGATATACCTCTTTGGTCATAAAAATACACAATTTATCTGCTTTTGTTACATAAGTACACATAGCAGCTTGAAGTCTCTTCTGAAATACAACCTGAAATATCTAAGTATTACTAAAAAAATAGAATAAAAATCATAATTTCATGCTGAAATGGGACTTGCAAAGGACATTCAGAAGTCCAACTGAGTTATAGCAACACTACAGTACAATCCTGTAGTACCTTTCACAAAGAATCACTGAGTGCTCTCCAACTTAGGTTGAACCTTTAGGTAAAGTTTTTCTCAGCAGTTCTATTTTAAAATAGCTTTCTAAAAGATGCTAAGACAAAGGCTTTGGAATACAAACATTGAATTTCTTTTGCAGAACAACAATATTCACTAAAATATCTAACTCCAAGATTTTGCGGTCCATGTGGCTGTCTTAAAGGCAGACCAAAGTCCAGGGTCCTGGTAGACAGGCACCAAGCTCTAAAGATCAGCCCCTTACACCCAGTTCATGCATGAGTTCATGCTTATTCATTACTCCTGTTTAATATGTATAAATTATAGAAATTTCTTCTGTATTCAGTACCCCATTGGCTCCCTGTCTTAATTCCCTCCTCCTTGTAATCCCCATTGGTTGTCATATTGTTTTTTCCACCCCTTTTCCCTGCAGTATAAGAACCTCGGGATTGTTCCCTCCAACTGTTCTTTCTCCCTAAACCCTCCAATAAACCTGTTGGAACCTATACAGGGAACTCCTCTGGTGCCTCTTTACCTCTGCTGATGTGCTGACCACCTGGTCGTTGGGGACTTGCTCGCTTAGCTGCGGAACCAGCCCCAGCAAACTGAAGCGACCCACTGTGACGTCCTCAGGAAGGAGACTGTGCTTCCCTGGGCAGATCCCAGACCACAGCGTCACCAAGATGTTGATGGCAGACTCCTAGCAATGAAAGAAATGTTTCCTTTAACAACCATTAAGTATTAAGCTGAATTTATAGTAGATAAAATATCTGTAAGAAAACAGCATCATTGCATCAATATAAGATGAAGAGAAAAGAAATGATATCTAAGAAATATAGTGTACTGAATGTTGGCCCTGATCACCAAGAACTGCATGGTGGTGGAAAAGGCAACATTGAAATGTAATAAGGAAAACCTGGACTGATATGACTGCTGAAGAACTCTTAGTTTTCTTGCTCAGTATTTATTTCCATAATCTGCCTGAATGTGATGCAAAATAACAAATAAACCATTTTTATTTGAAAAGCTCCTACACCTCAAACCACCTGTGAACAGTGGTCAGAATCATTGAGGAGACATGACCTTCCAGTTCCTTTCCTCATCCCACTAGTGCTCAGGTTTTCTTGCTCTTAGCTCTTTGTACCTTCCAGCTCCCTTCCTCGCAATCCTACTTCGGCACTGAGGTGAAATATTACCCTGCTCTGTTTCAGTTAGTATCATCACAACACCACCTCCTTGAGACTGGTTTCGTCCAGAAGAAGGAAAAAGAAAGACTGGACTTTTCCCTAGAATTGTCAGTCCAAGAGTTTCTACATAAAACTCTGCTCCAGTAGTGCCTTGATAACAGAGGATTGGAAGGTGAAGAACTTAATGCCTTTATTCATTTTAAAGAAGACCAGAAGAAATTTAGCTGCCAGTCCTGGCATTACCACTTCATAGAAAATACACAGGAAAGTAAAGTCAGCAGCCACGTAAAAATAATAGCATGGGAAGCAGCTGACATAGTTTCTTTGAGAATAAAATGTTCCTCAGTTCCCACTGGCATCTTCTAGTGAAATTATCAGACTGACATTGCCTACCCAGTTATAAAAGGAAATAAATTAACATATCCATCTTTTTGTAAAAGAGTGAAATGTGTCCAAAATAATAACTATAATAGAACATTTTTTATATTGAAAAATTAAACAGAAGGTTTTTTAGAACATAAAACCTGGAGGTTTCTAAATTTTTGATATATTTATTTTCCCTGGTTTGTTTGCATTTAGATGCAAACAAGGTAAACAAAGGTCTGAAGAAAAACACACTTCTCAACATTAAAGTTGAATGCTGGAAAGAAACTGCTTGAATTTCATTATGATACAAATGGACTTTAGTTTCTCAAAAGTGTCCTTTTATGCATAGACCAGCACATTATGATGGGACATTTCTAACAGAAAAGAAACAACCTGCAGAATATTTTGGAAGTTTAAATGTTACGTATTTGAGGCCATCTCTGACAACATAAGAAAACAAAAGGCACAGTTTCCATTTTGCTTCCATTTTGAAGGTCAGAAGAGTAAGACACCTTTGGCTGACTTGAAACATGTGAAACAAAAGTTCACAATACATACACAACATACTTGGAGACCTCTACAAATTGATGGCAAGCACCGCTGGCCAGCTCTACTTTCATAAAAGAGTGAGTGGCATTTTTCTACAATATATATCAAATGCGACAGAATTAAAAAGAGCTAAGGTATACCATGCCCTTGGAAAATGCTATAAAACAAACTCTAAAGACCTTTTTGTGAAATTAGCAATATGTTAAAAGAGAATAATTCTTAAAATAAACAGGGGAGATATGCTTTATTCCTAAAAGCAAGAGAATTGTCATAAGCATTAGAAAGAGCAAAAAATCTAGAAAACTTAAAAATTCAGTTAGAAAAAATTTAGATGAAAACATTTTAGACTCTTGCAGAGTGTTTTCTGACACAAAGGTTGAATTTAGAATATATTTGTAAATTTAAGCTGGAGATATCACTTTAAGTAACAGCAGATAAGGAAACAAAGGTTTGATTAAAAAACTTCAGATGACCCACTCAGAAATGTTCGTCAAATGCTGAAGCAAAAGAAGACCTTTTACCCTAATTGTGAAGGAACAGAAAATAATCTAAATCCACCATTTCATCTTGTATGGAGAACACAAAGTAATCAAACTCAAGGTTGTTAAGCTTTGAAAATAAGTGTCTCTCATATTAGAAGTTTTGTAGAAATACAAGTCTTGAATTTTTGGAATTGAGTCTGGAAAACAAAATTTCTAGAGACAAAATGTCTATCAAAGGCTTTATTTAGCCATTGAAAGGAAAGTTTTACAACAAATTTACAGCCATTACCAGGAGAGGTACCTACAGATGTTCATATCAAAACAGTCTTTGTCAACTGTAATTTTTGTAGCACCAGAAAGAGCTGAGAATTCATTACAATACAATGGTCCAAGGAGGATCGAAGAGTATCACTACTTATTTAATCAAAAAGGGTAAGATTTGTCAGTTGCAAGATACTTTTCAGTCTTGGCCTTCTAGGTGCTTTCATATAACCACAGCTACCAGCTAATCACCACACAGCTGTTCGCTCACTCTTTTACTCCTCCCCTCAACTCTCTCATCTCCCAGTGGGATAGGAAGGAGATTCAGAAAAAGGTAAAACCTGTGGGTTGAGATAAAAACAGTTTAATAGGTGAAATAAAGAAAAATACAGTACTACTACTAATAATAGTTGCAATAATAATAATAATAACAACAACAACCACCATAGCAATAATAACAATAACGATGAAGATGAAAAGGAAAATAACAAAAAGAGATTAGTAGAACCCAACTCAAGCAATGCACAATACCATTGGTCATCAGCTGCTGATGGATGCCCAGCCTGTCCCCGAGAAGCGAATGGCCCCTCCTGGCCGACTGCCCCCACTTTATATATTGGACATGATGTTCTATGGTGGGTAATATCCCTTTGGCCAGCTTGAGTCATCTGTCCTGGCCATGCGCTCTCTGAGCTTTTTTATACCTGCTCACTGTCAGAGCAAGGGAAACTGAAAAGTCCTTGACTTAGGGCAAGCATTGCTCAGCAACAACTAAAACATCAGTGTGTTATCGACATTATTATCATCCTAAGAGATCAGCAAAATTGTAAACGTTCTATGGTGTGGAATATCCCTTTGGCCAGCTTGAGTCATCTGTCCTGGCCATGCGCTCTCTGAGCTTTTTTATACCTGCTCACTGTCAGAGCAAGGGAAACTGAAAAGTCCTTGACTTAGGGCAAGCATTGCTCAGCAACAACTAAAACATCAGTGTGTTATCGACATTATTATCATCCTAAGAGATCAGCAAAATTGTAAACGTTCTATGGTGTGGAATATCCCTTTGGCCAGCTTGAGTCATCTGTCCTGGCCATGCGCTCTCTGAGCTTTTTTATACCTGCTCACTGTCAGAGCAAGGGAAACTGAAAAGTCCTTGACTTAGGGCAAGCATTGCTCAGCAACAACTAAAACATCAGTGTGTTATCGACATTATTATCATCCTAAGAGATCAGCAAAATTGTAAACGTTCTATGGTGTGGAATATCCCTTTGGCCAGCTTGAGTCATCTGTCCTGGCCATGCGCTCTCTGAGCTTTTTTATACCTGCTCACTGTCAGAGCAAGGGAAACTGAAAAGTCCTTGACTTAGGGCAAGCATTGCTCAGCAACAACTAAAACATCAGTGTGTTATCGACATTATTATCATCCTAAGAGATCAGCAAAATTGTAAACGTTCTATGGTGTGGAATATCCCTTTGGCCAGCTTGAGTCATCTGTCCTGGCCATGCGCTCTCTGAGCTTTTTTATACCTGCTCACTGTCAGAGCAAGGGAAACTGAAAAGTCCTTGACTTAGGGCAAGCATTGCTCAGCAACAACTAAAACATCAGTGTGTTATCGACATTATTATCATCCTAAGAGATCAGCAAAATTGTAAACGTTCTATGGTGTGGAATATCCCTTTGGCCAGCTTGAGTCATCTGTCCTGGCCATGCGCTCTCTGAGCTTTTTTATACCTGCTCACTGTCAGAGCAAGGGAAACTGAAAAGTCCTTGACTTAGGGCAAGCATTGCTCAGCAACAACTAAAACATCAGTGTGTTATCGACATTATTATCATCCTAAGAGATCAGCAAAATTGTAAACGTTCTATGGTGTGGAATATCCCTTTGGCCAGCTTGAGTCATCTGTCCTGGCCATGCGCTCTCTGAGCTTTTTTATACCTGCTCACTGTCAGAGCAAGGGAAACTGAAAAGTCCTTGACTTAGGGCAAGCATTGCTCAGCAACAACTAAAACATCAGTGTGTTATCGACATTATTATCATCCTAAGAGATCAGCAAAATTGTAAACGTTCTATGGTGTGGAATATCCCTTTGGCCAGCTTGAGTCATCTGTCCTGGCCATGCGCTCTCTGAGCTTTTTTATACCTGCTCACTGTCAGAGCAAGGGAAACTGAAAAGTCCTTGACTTAGGGCAAGCATTGCTCAGCAACAACTAAAACATCAGTGTGTTATCGACATTATTATCATCCTAAGAGATCAGCAAAATTGTAAACGTTCTATGGTGTGGAATATCCCTTTGGCCAGCTTGAGTCATCTGTCCTGGCCATGCGCTCTCTGAGCTTTTTTATACCTGCTCACTGTCAGAGCAAGGGAAACTGAAAAGTCCTTGACTTAGGGCAAGCATTGCTCAGCAACAACTAAAACATCAGTGTGTTATCGACATTATTATCATCCTAAGAGATCAGCAAAATTGTAAACGTTCTATGGTGTGGAATATCCCTTTGGCCAGCTTGAGTCATCTGTCCTGGCCATGCTCTCTCTGAGCTTTTTTATACCTGCTCACTGTCAGAGCAAGGGAAACTGAAAAGTCCTTGACTTAGGGCAAGCATTGCTCAGCAACAACTAAAACATCAGTGTGTTATCGACATTATTATCATCCTAAATCTGANTGAAAAGGAAAATAACAAAAAGAGAGTAGTAGAACCCAACTCAAGCAATGCACAATACCATTGGTCATCAGCTGCTGATGGATGCCCAGCCTGTCCCTGAGAAGCGAATGGCCCCTCCTGGCCGACTGCCCCCACTTTATATATTGGACATGATGTTCTATGGTGTGGAATATCCCTTTGGCCAGCTTGAGTCATCTGTCCTGGCCATGCTCTCTCTGAGCTTTTTTATACCTGCTCACTGTCAGAGCAAGGGAAACTGAAAAGTCCTTGACTTAGGGCAAGCATTGCTCAGCAACAACTAAAACATCAGTGTGTTATCGACATTATTATCATCCTAAATCTGAAACACAGCACTGTACCAGCTTCTAGGAAGAAAATTAACTTTCTCAGCTAAACCCAGGACAATGGTACTTGTTTTTCAAGCAGTGAGAAGTAAAAGATGTGGTGTCTTCAAAGGTATCTTCATAAAAGTTTCAGTGCTAGGGAGTTTGATTTAAAACAGATACAGTTTGAAAAGAATTTCTTGTTCATTTTCAGAGAAAACCAGATAAACACTTTTAATTAGAGATATTTTTAAGAGATCAGCAGAATTGTAAACATTTCTGGAGTGGGGTGCATGGTATTTCCTAATGAACTGCTGAAAAACTATCTAACCAGAGTGCCAAAGAAATTGCTACTAGTTATATCACTCTTCATTATTTATCAGGATTATAGATTTTATAATATACAAGCCATATGACATACAATTCTAACTCTGAAGAGCTTACAGCCTTGATGCAAGCCACATTGCTGCAAGCAAGTAATATATTAATATAAATATATACATATACATATTTAGCATAAAGGTCCACATGTTCCTAGTGTGGGTTGGTTTGGGTTTTTTTCCTACTTGCTGTATATCTACCCCAAGGCTTCCAATATATAATATCTACATATTCTGAAAGATAGTTTCTGTCTTCAACAATTTAACAATCAAAATACATTTTCTGCAGTTTCTCAGGATTCTTCCGTATGAGGCTAACTATGACTGACTATTTTGTATGGGAGTAAACATTGTGTATGCTAACCTCCTTTTCATTTCATGTGACAAAGTTGACAGCATGCTGTAGAAATAAGATGATGCACAAGTATAAATATACATACAAATTCAGTAGCTAGAAGATACAAGGCATGCCTCATCAGCGTTTCTGCTGAGATACGAGGGCATCTTTATCTGTCCTCTTCCTATTTGCTCTCAATGCCTTCTACTTAGGAGTCTGAGTTAGAGCTTATCACAGAGAAAGCGGGAAAAAAAAGATTACTTTGAAAGAGCTCCATTTTATCCAAGTTTATTCTTGTTAAGCTTGACCACTCTCACACTTAAGTTTGCTGACTTAAGAAAAATAAGAAACTGTTTTTTCCATCTTATATCACATTTCCATTCTATCTCATTCTATTCCTAAACACATTAAGAAAAAAAAACCTAAGCTTGAAACTGGAAAATTAATAATAAAGGTATATATAATAGTGGAGAATCTGCAAGAAAGGACACTTTTGTTTTGGTGTAAGAGTTTCATATTTTTTTGTCTAGTCAATGACTTTAAAGACAGCAAGAATCATAGACATCACATCATCATAAGAAACCATTTTAAATCATTCCATAACCATGTTCTGTTGTCTTGAAAGAAAATTAAAAAAAAAAAAAAGAGAAAAAGGAAAAATAGTTTCTGGTGTTGGATAAAATACTTTCTGGTATTGAATGGGAGTTACACTGCAACAGTGGAAAGCTACAACTACACATGTTAATTTTCATATTTGGGTATTATATGAGCACTATATTTGTAAAAAAAAATTTAAGAATGTGTAGCTTGTAGAGTGAATGTTTGGAAACTGAACAGTCACAAACAAATATCTACAACTTCAGGATGTAGTTTATGAAAGGTAATAGACTGGACTGAAAGCAACTGAAATTCAAATTAAATCACATGGTTTATAACAGAATTTAAATGTTAAATAAACATTTCCTAGCAGGTATAGGCACCAGAGTTTCAATCTAATTTTAAAAAAAAGTTTTTTATAATTAATATTTCATGTCATGGACTTTTTATAACCAATAAGAAACATCTTTATTTATGTCAATCAGCGTAAGTTTTAGTATTTGCACAGCCTCAGAACAATGCCACTGCAGCTGAGCAAGAACTGATCATGGAACCCGTGCCCTTCAGCATAGTGTGTCACAATTTATAAAAAGTTGCTTCTACCCTTGTGAACTCAATTATAAAGAATAAAAATCTTACTAGTGTGAATTAAACTAAGTTCATTGTCTGAATCCGTAACTTCAGTTTTGTTGTCTTGGTAACTACAAAAATAACCTTGTCATTTAAGTGTTCCATTCATAGTGATTATTGTTTATGTGAGTGTATGGAAAATGGCTCATTTCCTACTGTGAGCACTATTCACAAGGATAGGTGTTACCTGAATTTCAATGTTAATCCCAAATTTTGATTTCCATGAATATTTTGCACACACTGAAGTGATTGTACCAGAAAAACTTCATAATGTAGTTCAGCTAAAAGCATTCAAAACATATGGTATTCAACAGAATATATATTTCAAAGCTGTCACTAAATGGCTAATCCTGTAGCCTCCATATTTCACTAGACACATCATTTATGCAATTTTTATTTTATTTCTGAATTGTGATAGCTCTATTAGAGATGAATGAAGTTGATCCAGGATGAACCCAGATGTGAGTTGACATGAAATAAATTTGTGTCACGAGGAATTAGATTATATTTGTTCTGTATTTGACTTGTCATTGATTACTAAATTTTCCCTATTGAGTCCTATCTTCACCTCTCACATGCAGCACAGATTGACATGACAGCTTCTTGCCAGGATATTATTTGAAATCTAATGCTGTCTTGTTGTTGGGAAAAAGAATGTCAACTTTTCTAACATTGTCCAATGAAGAAACTTAAAATTTCTTTTTAAAATTATGAATCCAGAGAAGATGCAATAAAATGGAGAGTTATGATGTATATATTGTCAGCAAAATTGATACAAATAAGATACACAAAATACATACATTTAAATGAATATGTGAAATTTACAAACCTCTTTATATCAAGATGCTAATTAATGCATGGCCACTCTGGTTAAACATTGTTCCTTTGCATGTCTTTGGTGGGTTTCATCAGGAGATTGCAGAAAAACCTGTGATGAGCTGCACAGTAGCAAGTACTTAAGGAAATGGCACTGAGAGTGACACCATAATATCTGTTTCAGCATCCTCTGGAGCTAACAGAAGTGAGTTTGACAGTGCCATATGCCTAGGAATGCAGGAACTCTCAGAGGATAACAGGTGACCCTCACTCTTACACTGGCAAAGCTAATTTTTCAGTACTCTTCAATAAAAGAATTGCCAAAATGCTTTTCTGAAATATCTGAAAAACTTAGTTTTGTGCAAGCAAACATTAGAGTGGGGAACTTGGCTAAAATAGACATGAGATTTTAGAACAATCCTTGAAGGTCTTTTAATTCACTGTAGTTACGTTTCAGAAAGACTGTGAAGTTGCTATAGAATATTTGGTCAGTGTTCCTAAAAGAGGGACTTCCATTTGCTATATGTTAAGTATAGTAAAAATCCTGGAGCCCAGTCTAAGAAATAAGTAACATTGAATCTAATGCCTTAGTTACTAGGAGAAAGGGGTGATTTAGGAAATGCTAAGATGAACAACTGACTAGAAATTATTTTAAATTACGAAAATATACTGGTGTCCTGTAAAAAAAAGTCCTAATAACATCAAAAAAACCAACTTTAAAATAATTTTCACCAACGTGTCATCAACATTTGAGTGACTCTAGTCAGAGCTGCAAATGAAACACATTTGCATCTGCACGGGACAACTTGAGTCATGAAATCAAACTCTCATTTTACTTTTTATGAGAGAAACAGACAAATCTTCAGAAAAAATAGCAACCTTTTCATATTTCTAAATATGAAAGATAAAAATTACAATGAATAACGAGCTGTATTCATATTATCACCACATTACTTGGTTTACAGCAGATTCTATAAAATATAAATAAGTTTCAAGAAAAAAAAATCATTTTTCATTTTATAAGGCAAAGAATCTAGTTCCAACTCAGACTTTTCAAAACGTCTTAACATTTCAAATCTCAATAGGCATTGTATTCTTGAACAGGACCAAAACTATGAATTTCTACCTTTCAAAATTTAGCCAGGGTAAGCTTCTCAAACGAAAAAAAAAAAAAAAAAGTTATTTAAAGTTTTGGTGGATTTTTTCATTCAGTGAGTTTTTGTTTTTGTTTTTTTCTTCCAGTTAAAGAGCAGCTTTTATGATTATAATTACTAGAAAATGGCAACCCATATTTATAAAAAATATGACAGCAGATATGCATTGGAAGTTCTTCCATTTTGTAGAACAAAACACGAAACAATGTTTATTAGGTAAAAGAAAATGAAACTGAGAAAGCCAGTATACCAGGAATTTGAAAAAGGATTGAGATTTTGCTTCATGTAAGATGGAGAGATAGGTTGAGCACAGCACAGGACTAGAATACCATTTAAAAGCTCTTCATCTCACTAATCATATCATATTATACCAGCCCCCAGTCTGGCCACTTATTCTAATTTTCTTTCTACTGAAAACTTAACTATTTCTTCCATGTTAATTTCTGAATTTAAGACTTCAGAAGAAGGAAGGGCTGTTTCTTTAAAAGAGACATGATAAATATGCAAATCTGTATGCTTGATGATGAAGTGGCAGACAGAAGTACTGCATTAAATCCAGAATCAACAAAGACTACAAACTGTATGGAGTAAAAAAAGAGTGAACAGGAAACTCAAATACAGTTTCTGCCATTTCTGTACACAAGTCTGGGATACTGCAGTCTGTCTGGAAAAAATACTACAATCTCTGTAAAAAAAGAAAGGTCGGCTTTTAGGCATTTTACTGTGCAGCGGAGTTGGAAAGGCCAAAATATCCAAACAGGAAGCATCATGAAATTTATTGACAATGGCTCAATGAGAGCACACACCAGCAAAAACACTTAAGCAACAGCACTGGCAGCTGCCTGCTGAGAGAGAATTCTGCTAACAGAACAGTTGGCTTGGAAAGGTAGAAGAAGAAAATAACTTCAGTGACTGGAAGCCAACCATCTCTCTCTTTCTCAGAATCAATCTCAGAGAGAGTTGCACTAAGTTGTCATACTGGGAGACACCACAGAAAATGAAATAACTTGAGCAGCAATAGCATGACTGGAAATTGCTCTTCAATAGGCGTACTAAAAATGTGCTGTGAAATACAGACAAATTTTCTCCCTGGGAGCTGTGGTCCATATAAGCGAAAGCCAAAAGAGCTGCATATTTTCAAAAGTTATTTAAGAATTTAACTCTAACCACTAGCACTTTATGCTTTGAACACGAATCATATAATCATGGAATTGTTTAAGTTGGAAAGGACCTTTAAGATTATCAAGTCCACTGGTAAATTACAGTTATCATCAGGAATTTTTCATTAGAAATTGTTACATCATTTCCTATTCATTCATTTGAAGTAAAATACTGAAGTAAGTTAATAATAAAACTAGCAGTACATTATTAATCAAATAGAGTATCTGGGGTAGAGAGGAAATTTACTTGTATTAGGACATAAATGAGAAAAGTTGTGGATCAGCATCTGAAATCAACTAATTAGTACTGTGTCTGGTGACAGTCAAATACCAGAAAAAAGTATGTGTATTTGTCTTCTTTAGAATATTCTGTGTATTTGTCATACATTGGTTGTAGAATGTAAGACCACATTTTGCACTGTAACATTCTATTGAGTTACCAAGAATTAGGGAGTTTTACCTTCAGTGACACCAGATGTCTACTGGCTGTTCATATACAGGGATGATCCTTACTCTAGAAAAGATCTAGAAATATCTCTTAAAAAGTAAAGCAATATTTTTTGTCTTTAGCAACATCTGCTCCTCCTGTACCAGTAGGAGCGAAGACTACTTAGGATGTTATAAACAAATATTTCATCACATTTTACTTCACACTGTCTCAAGGCAAAATGAGGCAACTAACTGTTAACGACAAAGTCCATGACATAGCAAATCAACCAACTGAAACACTAAAACACCTGTGCAGTTTGGATCCCTAACACATTGCCTACTAAACCAAAAGAGAGACACAATGGGCCCTTGTTTGAACTGTAGAGTCCAGAGAGTTTACCAGAAGAGAATGAGTTTCCCTCGCATTTTGATATGTGCTCTGGGCTGCATGTTTGAATTCCGGAGGTCACAGAAAGTGTGCTCTGGAGGGAAAGGTGGGGAGAGAGAGATAAATGAATGATCATATCTGAGAAAATAAAAAAGTTGTGCTTAATGAACATATTTATTTTCTATGGCAACTGTTCCTGGACAAAGCTTCTCCCAGACCTACCCGAAAATCACAAAAAACACGACACCATGGATACTGTCCTTGTAGTGACATTGGAGTAAGATAAGGCATCTTTCTTCTTTTAGTTCCAAGGGGATACTTGAAAAATTCCATTCCATTTTTTTCTGGCCTGGGAAAATGGAATATTGTCATTTGGAACTTCCCTGGGTACTGTCATCCTTTCTTATGTATCATGAGGTTAGACTATCAATCTTACTATTTTAAACAAGGAAAAATTGTGAGAGAAGACATCACTATCACTGAGTGTATCATAAGCATTTTCTCCTGGTTTGACTTCTTTTACAAGGGTTGGAAAGCCCCACAAGGGCTTGGAAAACAACCTGAGATGTTTCCTATTTGTGGCCTGGATAAAGAGGAGAGGAAGAAAACATAGTCCAAAGAGAGGGGCGAATTGTTAAATAAGACAATATGCTTATAGTTAAATTTGAAGAACAAGTCTAGTTTAATTAATTTTATTGTCTTATTAAAACAATAAATGTCTCTCTTAAGTGAATACTAAACTGTCATGATTCATTTTCTTTTAACTTAGATGGTGTTAACATTCCATAGACAGTTTATGCCACTCATTCCCTGAGGATTAGATTTCATTATGTTTATCTGTAGCAGTCAGTGAGTTACTATGCATGAAGATTAAATTATTCTAATGAGAGTACTCATGAAACAAAGAAAAACCGTCATGATGGAACATGGCAGAGTATGACTTCATGGTGATACTTTAATCCAGTACTTAAAGATTTTCCTCTACTTGAATTCTGTCCCCTTGCAAACTTAGATTTCCACTCTCATCTTTCAATAGCACACTACCTTCTATTTGCTTTAAAGAGATTCAGGGTGCTATAAACTTTCTTAAACCAGACTAAAACTTAGGTCAAAAAGGAAAATCTATGGCCATTGGAAGCCAGGACAGGTGGCACAGGAGGACTACAGAGATGCTGTTTGCTACTCTAGGAAGAAAATTCATGAGGCCATAGCTTGAGTAGAGTTCAACCTGGCTAGTACTGTGAAGGCCAGAAAAAAAGGCTTTTTGGCATATTTTAGCAGCAAAATGAAGATTAGAGGTAACACCAATCCAGTACTTGATGAGGTTAGTCCACCTGAAAATAGGGACAAAGACAAAGCAGAGATGTTTCATGACTTATTGGAGGAGGTGATTGTCCCACTCTGCTGCTCTGCGGCCCCACTTCAAGTCCTGTGTGCAGTTTTGGGCACGACAATAAGTGAAGGACATGAAGCTTTTAGAAAGCATCCAAAGGAAGACTACAAAGATGGTGAAAGGTCTCAAGGACAAAACTTATGAGAAGCTGGAATCACTTGGTTTGTTCAGCTTGGAGAAGGCTGAAGGCAACCTCATCACAGTGTACAACTTCCTCAAGGGAGGCAGCAGAGGGGAAGGTGTTGATCTTCAATCTCTTATGCCTAGTGATAGGACACAAAGGAATTAAATGAAGCTGTATCACAAGAAGTTGAGGCTGGATATTAGAAAAGAGTTCTTCTCTGAGGGGGTGATCAGTCACTGGAACAGGGTCTCCAGAGAAAGGGTCATTGTACCAAGCCTGCCAGAGTTCCAGAATATCTAGATAATTTTATTCCTGTGGCTTAATATTTTAGCTTTAGGTCATTTTACAAGGACCAGGAAGCTGGACTCGATGATTCTTAAGGACGTCTTCCAAATTGGTATATTCTCTGAGTCTACAGTTTACCTAAAACAAATATAGTAGACAAATACTAAAAAATGCAGAAAAAATAGTTAGGCTGAAAGGCCAGTACAGCTCTCATGGAAACACAGGACTAAATATTCTGGTTTGACAGCCACTTCTACAGCAAAGAAACTTTCACAGTTATGGTAGCAAAACAGCCATCTGCTCTGGGTAGCAGGTTCAAACTTACAAGAATTTCCTCTGTGCATGTGTGAAATGTTTGACTCATGCAATGATTTCTTTAGTCCCTGTGCACATGAAAGGCTCTCAATCATACCAGCCTAGATATTTACACAGGTGCCAGATTTTGTATAAGGCAATGGACAAACTTGGTCTTACTTGTCCATTTTTCCCAGTAGCTCTCACTGATCTCTTTTATCGTGTTCTACATTTAGCTATGACCAACTGGGGCACCATAAGCATCATACCAGTTTTACTGGTTTCCTTCTTTTTCCTTTTACAGACACAGAAAATGAAGCTACAGTATGTTTTATCCCTTTTTGGTTCGCTTATTATTTATGTGGGGCTTTCTCCTCAGTGGGGGCTAACTCAGTTTATAGTAGCTAAAGCTGTGACTCCAGGCAGTATATTCGGGGTTTGTTTTCTGCAGATGTTGTTTCACCTTCTTTCTACTCAGTCTTTCTGTCTAGTTCCATGTTCAGTACTGCCTCTTTCCAGAGTCATAATTGCATCCATGCCCTGAAATAGTGTTTAATCTTACAATATTCTCCTCCTAAACAGATTCAACTCTATCTTGTTAACATCATCCTTTTTTATTAACAGATATTAGCGTATTGACTTCTGCTGTGCTTTATTAACTGTAGTAGTTGACAAAAGATTTGAAGGGCAATCTGTTTTCACCTATGAACTTTCTCCTAGGTACTAAGCTATTTTTCCGTAGCACCTTTGGGACTTCATTTCAAAGATAAGTGTTACTTCAGCCATAGAAGCTTTCAAGCATGCTAGAATGAGTGGGACATTATACCCAGCTCAGATTGCTAATACTGCAGCATGACGAAGATTGGTTTTTTTTTAGGAAGTAGAGGTGGACTAATAACTCAGAGTTGTCATAGTGAGGAAATCTTCCTCACCTTTCTTCATCTTCCTCCTCATCTTGAACCATATTCTGCATATTTCTGGCCCTTCTGTAAGCGTTTTTAACATTATTTTGTCAGGAAACAGTTAGAAAACTTCCCCATACATAACAACATTTAAAATAGTCATGAAAGGGTCTAAGATGAAGGAGCTGGCAAAAGATAGCTGTTGGTGGAGAAAGGCTGACTGAAACTTCTTGTTTAGCAACAGTGGATTGTTATATTACGTGTCTACACTTTCTGGAAGTGTGCTCTCTGTCAAGTAATTTTTTATCAAGGAAATGTACTTAAGATAGTCTTTCACAGCAAGATGGCGGATAGAATCTGTTCTATAAATGACACATTGCCTCTCTGGATATGTGACAGGGGTGACGCACCCAAACGGTCTTGAGAATCAAAAAGACCTTCACAAGTTCCAGGACCAGGAACATCAAAAAGTCTTCTTTTCCTTCCACAATATAGAGTTTTGGAAGGAAAAAAAGCATAACCTCTGCATCAACAAAAGTCACTGTCATATCAAGGGACATTACTGTATAATGAGAACAAAATCTGGACTATAAAGATAGGCATGCAGTCAGATCTTAATGGATCCCAGGCAATGCACTGTCTGTCCTTTCTTATACACAGCTGGGTACATTGTTTCCCCATGCTTCTCTTCTGTTACATATTTATTTTTACAAATAAATGATCTATAACAGTGAGAATACTTCTTCAAAGAACCAAATCTTAGCAAGTCTTTTAGTCTGAACATGCAACATATGTTCATACATGTCTGTATACGAACACACTGGAGGTCTCACTTTCGTGACACAGTCTAACCAAAGGTTCCATTGTGCTTTATTACAAAGAAAATAGAACAGAATTTTTTTTCATTACATTTAAGCAACTTCCTCTTCTCTTCTCCGTGTATTTCATTTAATAAAAGTCATGCACATTATGTGTTTTACACTAGTGGGTTTAATTTCAATCATTTTTCTACTGTGAATTTGTAAGATGAAAAAGCACTTAATCAAGAGATCTGTTACCACTCTAATCTGACAATAAGGGCAAAAAGGTAAGTGTTACATCTTGACAATTGTGGATGACATTAATAGATTTGAAAGTGGAATGGCAAGGTAACCTTTGTGCTCCTAAAGTTATTTGATTAACTTCCAAGATGAACCTTTGTTGAAGAGCTCTGATCTCCTCATAACATTTTTAGGTTTTAGGGGTTTTTTTTATAGTGTGAAGAAAGTTTTGGTTTCCCCACCTGAAGGGCTGTGTAACATAAAAGTCAGATATTTAATGCAAATTAAAGAATAAGTTTCAAGATATCAATCAGGTGAATTAGTACCTGTGTTTGTTACTTTTCATTTAGCTGAGTTTTATCAGTTTTCTCTTTCCTCTCTGACAGTCAGTAAACACCGGGTATTAAATTGGACTTATCATGTTCAATATGAACTTATTGTGTCCAATCAAGTACTGTACCATATTATTGAACAGTCTGTTGATTCTTTTTGCTTTGAGTACTCAGCAGTGTACAGAAATCTTTTTTTCTCACAGTATTTTTCCCATGTCGCTCTTAGAGGAAACTTAAAAACCCTTGAAGTTTTTTTGGAAAAAAATATATTTGATAAAATAAAAAGAGATTGTTCCACCTTGTAAAATCCAACAGTCTAATGTTGAAGGAGTAAAAGGTTAAGGAATTAAGGAGAAAAACCTGAGAAAAATTTTTTACAAGAAGAAATTGTAGAAATTAATCCATCTACAGGAATTTCGGGTATTGAAAATGTAGCAATTGCCAGTAAGAGCATTCAATAAAATGACAGACTGGAATTAAACAATTCCAGACAATTAAACAGACAACTTCTTCCATGTTTTTATCTTCTATAAACAAAACTATGAATGAAAGTTTGTTGTGCTTAAAAGAGAATATGAGCACTTAGCTCATGATATTAACTGATGCTTAACAACAGAACATATGGTGGAATAAGCATAGGAATAAACTCAAAATAAAAATATTTGACATCAACCATCAGGATTTACATTTCCACATTTATTTATTTATTTGAACAAAGCCTCCTGCCCTTCAAGAAAAAAAATTATGGCCCTTCAATTTAATATTTTTTCTGCAAGCATTCACAAATGTACTAATCACACATTACTATTAGAAAGTGCTCAGTGTGTCATTAAATTAACACTGTGCTTATTTTTTTTCAATCGTCTCTATAATACAAGTAAAAAAGTCTTTTTCTATTAATTATTATCATTCAGTCCTTTCAAGCAAAAGTCTAAAACTACGTAGCAGAGACGTTTTTCTGATTTGACCTCTCTGTTCAGTTAATTAGCTATGCCACATTTTTTAGTATTTGATTAAAAAGCAAAAGATGTTTTGTTTCATGATATGGTATGATATGATTAAAAGGCATAAAAATCCATGTTTATGCATGTTGTCTAATTACATTTTCTTTTCTCTCTCTGTCTTTTGAAATGTATGAAGAAGACAAAACTACTGCTCACGGTATCCATAGAGACACCATGACAGTATCATGAGAAAAAATTTTTATTTCAAATTGGATTTGAAATAAAATGGATTTGCCTCCTGAATAAAACCACTCAATAAGGAAAGTGCGAGGAATAGAAAAGCCATTCATTACGGTATGCAGCTCATTGTGATCTGCATCGGCTTGCTCTGTGCTAAGTGGTTTAGCACAGTATTTAGAAATGTTGCAGAAGTAGATTTCTTTTCAGGTTTGTTTACTTTGCCAGATTCAGGACTTGTTAAAGTTCACATTCTGGTTTAAGTGACACAAAAGAACAGTCTATTTCTCTCAATATAGGAAAATTAATAGCTCACTTGGCCCAGGAGCTAAACTTGGTTAAAAAAAGCAAGATATTTATTTATGGAAAAAATCTGTATCACTTAACTGATAATTATCAGAAGGGGTTTTTTTGATTCATAAAGTAGACCTGGAAATATGTGATGACTGCCTGCAAGACTACCACTCTAAAACAGAGCTTGCATGCGAAGTCAAGGCTGTCCACAAGTTTATATGTCAGAGATGCAATTTTGTGTTATGAAAGACAGAGGTAATAGAGAATCTTAACCTTTTTTTTACTATTTTAAATACACAAATGTTTAAAAGAAATTCATCACCTATAGATGATTAGATATTTCTAATTCCCTTTCAAAATACGGTGTGGCACCACATAGCATGTATTAATATATGGCAGAGTTTTATAGTATTGATTATATCAATCAAGTCAATTCATTATATGAACAGAAGAAAGAGACCAAACCAAATTAAAGTATATGTCCTTCCAGGTAATTTAGGCCTCTTAAACCAAAACTGATTCAGTAAGAATATCTCATTTGGAATTTTTTTAACTTTTTACAATGTTCTAATTGAGTAATTTTTTTTTTTAAGTGTGTAAAATGGATTTTAACTCACTGGATAAATTTTAAGTCTTCTGAGGTATCAATTTCTTGTTGCAAGGAATTTCAGATTAAAAAATATATCAGACTGCTATATCTTCAGTTATAATGTTGTTAAAAAAACAATGCCACATGAAAAATCTACAGGTCTCCTCTTTTTGAACTAAATATATAGTGATTTTGGAAGAGTATATTAACTCTAATTCTATTGTTACCATCAAGGTTAGATACCACTCTTTTCATTCCCGTTCCCTCTCATGGTTATGAACAGATTTCCATAAACCTCTTGAAAAAAAAAACCCAAACCAANTCTTCCATCTCCGTCGCCGCAGCCTAACAACCTGACTACCTGCCGAGTGTCCATGTGGGAGGACAGTAACTACGTCGCCTCCCAGGCTCACCGGGCGGCCTGGGTAGCCGCGACAAATCCCTACACCATCATCCATTTAGAAACACTGAGTTGTCTCTTTACATCAAGTTCCACTCCTGTTCAGAATACTGTAAAATAAAACAGGTTTGGTCAATACTCCTCAACTGGAAGCTGAAAGATGGACAACAACCTTCTCACTACTTTTCTAAATGTTTTAGAGTAAAGAGGGATGAAAACATCTAAAAAAAATTATCCAGAGCACTGAGCATCCCATCGAGATTTTCAGTAACACTGAACTACTTGTTGAGACATGGCAAGAGTGCCATTACTTGTCACTGTATTATGGTTACACTGGCAGACTCTACTGACTGCAGTACAATTTTAAGTAGTCCCAGTTATTTTAGTAGTGTAAAGACTCCAAATTTGGCATGAGATAGTAGTAGAGGAAACATTAGGTTTGAAGCATGAGGTAGAAACTGAAAATTGCTCTGGAAGAAGGGAAGTAAATAAAATATACTCCTGTTTCCTGTGGTTTAAGACAAAGTGTTAGTTACAGGATTCTTTAGCTGGCTAAACAGGAATAGAATAATGCTAGTATTAGATTAATTCAGATTTGCTTTAGTAAATTATAATAATGTACAAGTGATGGTGTTGGACAAAAAAGCAACATTTTAAGGTAAAAAAATAACAAAAACCTGTTATTGTCATTTCCCACGGCTCTCTGTGATACTCTGCTAAATGAAAAGCCACCCAAAAAGTTGCATTTTGAGTCTCTCTGAAGAGTGTTATCCTGATCGATTTAAGTCAAAGGCTACCTAGACATATTCATTTGGGAAAGACAAAGCAAAATTCAGTACTTGATTGCATTAAAGACACTTTTGTTGTTTGAGAGAGACACTTAGAAATGCAACTATTTCATTTTCTAGTAGCTCACATATGTTCTTCTTTCTTAGTCTGTTTTCCAATAAATTGTCAAGTCAGTGACAGAGAATTTAATGAGAATTTTTTATTTCAAATTGCAAACTTACAAACTAATTTGTCTATTCAGGGACTTACCTTCAGGAACTGATGCTTTTCAACTGAGTTTTTAATTAAAAAATATCTTTGATGTATCCTGAAATAAAATCCTGACAATTTATTCGGAGGAAATCTGCAATTCTGAAGTGATGGTACCACAGAAAGTTATGTATAGTAGTGGTGCAAGACATGAATACCTTCAAAACATATACGAGGTAAAATCACCAGACCACTATGGGTATTGGAAGCAAGAACACTTAGCTGTAACAGCTTGCATTAGTTAAGAGATGCAGAGCTGCATTTGAAAAATAAAATCTCTGCCTGTCTAAGATAGTCTGAGAAACCTGACACTCGATCAGACTGTTCAGACATTTCTTGACAAATCAGCTATTTTGTTTAGATTTTTGAGTCCTTGGAAAAAGCTGAGAGCTGAGAAAAGAGACCTGTGGTCTGGAAAGCATATAATGGAGTATAGAAGGTGATTGGTGAGAGTGCCATTCACAATTTCCATTAGTAATGATTAAATAATCTATTTAATAATAAAAAGTCTGTGAAAGTTATCTGGGAAAGTATATTTCCAAGCCCTTTATCCATATAGAAAAATATTGGTTTGTTTTTAAAAGTGCTCATCAGACTTTTAGGAGATAACTCTCCAAAGAATTTTTTTTTATACGAGTAAAAGAAATCTTATTGGGATGAAATAACATTTTAATTTAAATAAGTAAATAAATAAAATAATGAAACACAACTACAAGAACAAAACATATTATGTACTAAGAAGACACTTTCCTTTTACATAGTGAAATACAAAATAAAAGCAAGAAAAGAGAGTTTTCAAATAGATGTCGTAATTTATGGAACTTTTGAAAACTCCTTCTGTGGTATCTATAATTTTTCAGGTCAAAAATTGTTTACAATGGGACTGAAAAACCAAATGTTGGCAAGAAAAATACAGCTTAAAAGAGTAAAATGCTTTTTCAATGAAGAGAAAGGTAGCTGTCTTACCAATTTTAAAAATGAGGCAGATAATTGAGGTTTTATTCATTTTTCTAGATTTTTAAATTATTGTGCCTTCTTTCTTTACTCTGCAAATATAAATAACAGATGCAGTCTTTTATTCTATAAACAATACTTATGTGAAGTAGGGCTACTTTTTTAAAATTTGTCATTTTTATATGACCATCCCTTTTTATCTCCTCATCCCTCTATTTTCCCAAATGTTTTACTGTCCAAAGCACCTTGATCCCTTCCTTTGCATAGTCCTCTGTTCCCTCTGTATATCATTTCATCCTGCAATGTTCACAAAGCAAATTATTCTCAGAACTATTTTGCTTCATTAAAATTATATGCTTAAAAGTAGGAGGAAGATTTGAGATTCTTACTGTAAATTGTTACCTTTTGGGGCTCTTTTAGAATAATAATTGAGATTGTTCTCTATGGAAACTCTCTTAGCTTTGAAAATGTAGTTTTAGAATACAAATGTGCATTAGGTACACTATGTAAGTATTTATATGTCCTTAGTGTAAACTGCTTACATGCTAGGTTATAAAGTTATGTGTGTGTAGCAGTGGCTGCAACAATGATGCTGAAATCATCACTTCATTTTTCTTCTCTAAATTAAAGCAGATAAAGATTTTTGATTCCTGGGGTATAATTGTGGAAATAATAAATATGGCAAAGGGATAAAATATGAATGAGACAAATACTGAATAATCTTGCTCAAACTTATTTCTCCATCTTTGGGTGTCCATAAAGGACTTTTATGTGTTATTTTGATGTTCTGTGTTCAGGAAAATTGTGGCTGCAATGAGAATGTTTTCAAAAACACTGGATATACTACTCGAAAAAACCCTAATAAGAAAGTGCACTTTGTTTTTTTTTTCCAGATGAGAAATGAAATGATCCCAGTAAATTAAATTCCAGACTGAATTTCAAGGGCAATCAGAGAATACTTTAGTGTTTGAAACCTGGAAGTGTTCAGAACTTCAACAAAAAAAGCCAGAATTACAGACCTAAATAAATACAAAAATTTTATCAAGAGCATGGAATTTTTCACAAAAAGTACACTGGGGTTTGCTGGAATATAACTTCTGTTATATCTCTATATTTATTATGTGCTTAGCCTAGTTTTAGTTCTTTGGATTTAGACGTCAATATTTAAAAATAAAAAATAAATAATAATAAATTAATAAATAAATTTAAAATGAAAAGTATAATATGTTCTCAAATAGCTTAAGGTTCCCAGCCATAAACAGTCACTGTCTAAAAATAAGGGTTTGGTTCAACACAAATAATCCATTCTAGAAAAAGTTAATGCCATCCTGAAGATTTAAATGAAGAAAAGATGCTCAGTACCTATAATGTGGCTGAAGCTTACTCTCTCTAGATTAACAGATGGGGGATTTGAACTGTCAAGTCTTATTCTGCTGTAAGTATATCTTGCCATGTTGGGATTTGAGCGTCTTTATTAACAACTTTGTAGCTTATGTTCTTCTTCTCCTTGGACTGTATTGCAGATGTCCAATAAGGAAATATTCCATTTTGTAGAAGATGAGTAGAAGAAAAAAATATTCTTTGAACCAACACAAGCTTTGTTTTTCTTCCAAGAACCTTTCTATCCCTCAGAAGCTTTCGTTTTGCAGTTTTTATGACATTCAAAGCTAAGTACCTTTTTTTTTCTGACTGACAAACTTTCTTTTGCAGCCTTTATTTGTAATTTAGCTATTCGAAATATGTTTCATGTGAACATTTAGATAAGAATCTATCAAAAATTTTCTGTGTGGCCATTTCCTCAACTCAAAGAAAAGATAACATATGGAGCCGGAAGACATTACGTTGGGCACGCTAACTATACAGTAGATAATAAGTAGACATATAAATCTATGATAATTTACAGCAATATCATGCTTTTCCCAAGTAAGAGCTAAGTCAGTTCTGCTAAAAGAATATGTGTCTATCACTTAGGTCATGAAAATTGAAGCCTAAAATCTAAAGGCTTTTTGCAAATACTGGTAAAGATAAATGAGTACTTGCTCAGCTATTGGGATATGCCAATTCTATTCAGTAGCCAGGCAGCAAAACAGCAGAAAAAGTTATTATATGTGCCCCAGACAAAAGGTGAGCTGACCATAACAACTCAAACAGACTTGAGGTTATGTGGTCTGTTCATTTTTTGTCAAAAAGTCCCAAAACATCCAGAAAAACATGGTAATTAAGAAGAAAGACATAAGGACAAATGGGAAATTTCATTCCGTTATTGCATGAGCCCATGCAGTGCTAATGTTTGTGTCCAGCTCAGGGTGACATTGCAGGAAAGGTGCAGCAGAACTAGCAGAAATCAGAAAAAAAGCCTGTGAGAAATATCAAGTATAGGAAATGGCTTCTGCTTTAAGTCTAACAAAATAAGCCATAATCATTCAGCTTTGCAAACTGAGAACTGAGGAAACAAGACAGGCACCTGCTTTTTCATAGGCATCATAGAAATCAATTGTGGTCAATTCTTCACCTTGTACTGGGAGGCCAATGCACATTTACCTCATAACCTGAAAAGAAAAGAACAGTGATTGTGCAAGGAAAAGCAAACTTCTGTTAAACTGAACTTTACAATGTGGAAACCAACTTATTCTAAACTGAATCTGAAGTCATCTTAAGATCACATAGTTTTTACCTGAACTTTTGTCTACATCTGGCAACCCTAACACCCACATTGTTTCATTGAAAAAAATTTTTCTTTTCTAAATTCCATGATTTTATGAAGTCTTTCCATTTGCAATCCACTTCTCTTTTGTTTTATATCATGATATTTCACCATACTGAACTTGTCATTAAAATGGTATATGGAATGGAAAAAGTGCTCTGAAAATGTATTATTAAGTTTTGAAAAGTTGGAGGATTTCTAAGGTTATGTTTTCAGACCACATTAAATGGAGCAGGCTGGAAAATCCTCCTTAGGCTATTACCATTATCAGCCACTGACATGAAATAGTCCTGTTAGAAATAGTTATTTTTCCTTTTAGATTTTCAATCAGTGACCCAAGGTTTTTTTTCAAAAGGGAAACAAACAGTCTTCTAAGAAAGTTGCTGAAAACAACTAATACTCAGCATTTTCTAACAGACTTCAAGCAATAAACAATATTCTGAATGAAGTTTTAGTCTTCAAACTATAAAAAAATTATATTTTTCTATTAAAAATTAAAGGCTGTCTATAAGCTATATGTCCATAGCAATCCTTACTTAGAGTCTCTGAAACAGCTACTTATTCAGCAATTTTAGTGAAAGAAAAAAACTGCAATCTTTGTGTAATTCAAATGGCAAAAAAAAATGTGTGGAGGCAAAAAAGTGTCCAAAGTTGATTTGATCAAAATATATGGGCTAAAAGTAGACCTGGAAAACAGTTCAGCATATAAGATAGGTGAGTTTTACTTTGAATTTCAAATAACTGTATGTTTTCAGATTTTTAGACAATACTGTGGTCCACTCTTAGTGACAGCCATGCCGGAGCTAACTTCAACTTTTTTCCTCTGCTTCTCATGCTCAAAATATTACCTTTCATAGCTTTTCTTATATTGAAGACACAGAGTTATGAAGCAGACAAAAAAGAAAAATCAGGAAAAAATTAAGCGGCTTAGGAGAAAGTGTTCCAAATTTTGACTTATTCTCATCATATTATTCACTGATTAGGAATAGATAAAAGGAAAAAGGCATAGGATTTTAATTTTTTTTTCTTTTTGTTTACAGAGCTTACACATAGGGGAAAAAGGTCTTTTGAAAAATGTCACTCTGAGAAACACTTTTGAACAGAATTAAAAAACATTACTGGTCAAATATGTAATACCTCCTATTCATTAACTCTGCTAAATGGGAAAAGAAAGGTTGTTTAAACTAGCAGTTATACTGTCTGAAGTTATATATTTATTATGCATATAATATATTTTTATCTTACAGACATATTTATAGTTATACACATATCTATTATTATATAGTATAAGAATATATTTATTAAATATAAACACATATGCATATTTATGTCTAACTCTCTGTATATATATGTGAATGTATATGCCCTGAATACCTAGAAGCTTTCTTCCATTTTTCCATGAGATTTGGAAAATATTCCCACCTATCTTCCACTTTTTTGAAGAAAGGAGTTGTGGAAACACAGGACAGGTTTAGGTCCCACTGAAGTTCTATGTTTGGGAGAATAAACACATCAGCAAACCTTAAGAGATCTGAAGCTTGGGGTCTACACTACAACTTCTTCATCCCATCATAAGTGTTCTTATGAATGATATTTTTTAATGTTTCTTACTCAAACCAAGTAATTCTCTCTCCTACTGGTATGCTAAGGTTGAAAACATTGGTGTGTTACTAGCATTGTTTTAGTCACAGATACAGAACTCATCACTTTATGGATTGACTCCATCCAAGCCAGGTCCAGTGTAGTTATGAAAGTCTTGTCACTGCATAGTTAATGTTTGAATAGCTACAATCTGAATATTCAAAAAGATAACTCAGTAGTGAAAAGTTTACCTTTTTACCTAGTTTCTGTCCATGTGGGGTTCATTCTGAAGGTTCAGTGAAATCAGATCACCAGTTACTTATTAATCTATTCACCCGAGAAGCTGTATTAGTTATCATTAAGAAATTAATCAGTTTAAATAAGTTTGTTTGATCCACATTGGAAATTCCAGCTGATATTTTAGTTCTCCTCAGAATACACTACTAATAGAAACCATGCATGTGGTGTGATCAGTAGGTAACAGAGGTCACAGAACAAAGGTCACTTACGTACTTATGTAGATGGCAAAAGCAGACAAATGTCCTGACCTTAAAAAAACCCTCAATCTGCGCTATCTTGATATTTCTTAAAGCTGTTACTCCAAAACCAGAATACTTTTCTGAAGCATGCTGTGCAACTAATAAAACAATTTTATAGAACTTTCTCACTTTATGGTTTTGATCCCAACTTTGCTGATGAAAGTTGTTTCTTTCGTTAGACTACAAACACCCACACAAAAAAAAAATCCCTAAAAACGTAACAGCAAAACACTCTCCTGCTAGTAGAATCTCCATACATAAACCAGAGCATATGCATGGTTTAAGGCTGTGCTGGATTTTCGTTTTAAGCTTATCTGCTCAGGAGAGAAACACGTCATTCATTATCTCTTGTGAGAAAAAGCCTAAAGGTATTATAAGTTTTCACATAATATGCAAAAGCTCTTTGAATCAACAGGAATTAAGTCTTTAATACTAGGTAACTTTCCTTTTTTTTTGACATTTGACAGAATAAAAAAAAAGCTTGTGACTTTGAAATTCCCACTTTCAAAAGCATCTCTAAATTCTATGTAAATTTACAGTAAATCCTGGGAAATTTCATTCTATGTTCATGTCATATAATATTTTAAAGGTGTTTATGTACAAAATTTCACCAATATAACCTGCAGTCAATTCAAAATAACATTCTCCCTCAATAACTTACTGATTTATCTTTGGAGGTACCTAGTTTTCTCACACAAGAAAGATAACATTCTGGAGGGAACCTGACAAAGACACACAAAGAAGATGAGTGATTGGAGTGTTTGTCATATGAGGAAGGGCTGAGAGCTGTTACACTTCAGCCTGGAAAAGAGGAGGCTCGGGGGGGTCTTACCAATGTATACCTGCTTTTGAGGGAATGAAGACGAAACACACATCTTCTTGGTGGTGTGCAGTAGCAGAACAAGAGTCAATGGGCTTAAAGTGAAATACAGGAAATTCCATCTAAACACAAGAAAACAGTTATGTTGTGAGTGTGGTGAGAGACAGGCATGAGCTTCCCAGAGAAGTGGTAGAGATACTGGGAGATATTCAAAACCCAACTGATCACAGAACTGAGCAATCTGCTCAAGTTGCCCCTACTTGAGCAGGGAAGTTGGTCCAGATGACCTCAAGAGGTCCTTTCCAACCTCAATCATTCTGTAATTCTACTGTTTTTACACTGCTTCTTCCAGTACTTTTTCTTTCCTCCTCCAATACCTGAACTTATCCCAGTCTTTGATTTTCTTCAGGCTGCAGCTAAATTTCACAGAAAAAAAAATGGCACTATGCTACAGGGAACTTTTTGATTCATACACACAGAGATTAAAAACACTTTGACCTAAATTTGTCAGTTTTCTTTCGATTTACTTATCACAATAAATTGAGCCATGTCTTATAATTAGCCTCAGAAATGAGGCAGCCTAGAACAAAAGTCTGAGAGGACTTGATGTCAGAGGTTGCTGCTCTATAAAGTAATACAAGTAACCGCCTCAAATTCCTTAGTGCTTTCTTTCTTTCTTCCTCACCCTCTCTGGACCTTCCGGAAGCTGACAAATTATAGTCTTTGAAACAAGTGTCACTGTTGATCTGAGGACCTACCACCTCTCAGAAAAATGAATTTTCCAGCAGCCCAAATGAACTAAGTCTGCAATTGCTTCATCCCAGTTCTTGTTCACATGCCAGAGGCTTGGCAAGAGCTACCACCACTTAATGGGAGAAATGTATCTTCCATTGAACTGTGAAGGAGGCATTGTTTCAAACTGAACAATTCCTTTACATTCTCTTCCACATACTGCTTAAAGATGCTATGCCATAGCAAATGCCTTTTTGCCATCATACACAGCAACAACAGTTTGCATTCATCCCTTGCCACTTCTGTAGAACCTGAAGATACTGATAACTGGAAAATCCATAGAGATAAACATATCAAAATTAACGAAATACTTAATTTTCAGGAACACCAATTGGAACAGCTTTCAAACCTGCTCTGATTGATAAATTTGAGTTAAATATTTTAAACTTTTCAGGGGGTATTTGGATTTTTTTTAATGGTCATTTTAGGATAATTTTATCATGTCTGACACTTAGAAGTGCAAACAGGTGCTAGGCAGTAAGGGTCTATACCTAAATAAGAGCATGTATTTTAAACAAGTATTAGATAACATATGTGCATTTTTATTCTTGATGATAATCAGAACTGAGTTTAATTTGGCAGGCTGTGTGGCAGACCAGTCATTCTATTCCCCTCTACATCAATTCCTCCACCCATCTAAATCAAGACACCCAGAAGATTTCTTAATCAACAGGTTGAGATGCTCATACAGTTTTTCCTGAGCAAGCAGTGGAATTGCCGACTAGTGGTGACAGGTATTTTGAAAACATACTCACTTTGAGTAGCATTTGCTCTGACTGCATCTTTCTCTCTAGTATCTTAGGAAAAGAAATCTCGTTCTGCTGCTATATTACACTATTATTAATTGCAAATTTTAATAAAATATATACAAAGCCTAAATACAGAACTTTACTTCAGAAAAGCACAGCCTAAGCATGTTGAGCAAGTAAAGGATAAGTTTAAATTATTTTATTTCTTAATCCCAGCTCCAGTGATAGTACTATCCTTGAATCTTTGGATCTAAGCAACTATATTTTTTTTAGGGGTCCCAGCTTGTAGTGTAGAAATGTAGTTTGTGTTTCATTCAGTGGGATTGAGCATATTTATATGTTGATTCTGTTCAAGAACCTATAGGGAGATACATTATTGATTATAGTCACTGCTCCTCCATCTCTCTGCTGACTTCAGTCAAATCAAAGGATCTGGGAACTAATTACTGATCTGAGCATAAAGCTGAAAGTCACAAGTTTTATTGAATACAGTCAAGGGAGAAGATAGTTTTCCTCTTAATACTTTAACATATGTCTGAATAAGCAGAACAAATATACATTTTTTGCATGAAATTTGAAGATGTTTCTAGATTAGAAATCTGAGTAACACAAGAGTGGTACAAGCATTGCTCAGTTTCAGTAATATTATGTACGAACTAATGACAGAAATATAAGTTTGAATTTCATTATAGAAGATTTATGTGTAAAACATGCTTGACATCACACATTTATTTCAATTTCTCTATTTCCCTACACCTACTTTGGCAAGTTGTAATACAGTACAGAACTAAATTAGAATAATGTTAGTCTGCAGCAATAACTTCAGTTTAGTTACTATAACAACTGCACGCTTGATCTATTAGAAATTAAGAACTTAAATGGGCAACTATTTAAATTTTAAAAATCTGAAATACAAATCCTAGAATGAATCATAAAATCCTGGAGTCACAGAATGTTTTGAGTTGGAAATAACTGTAGATCATCTAATCCCAACCGTGCTGCCACAGGCAGAAATATCTTCCACTAGACCAGGTTGCTCCAAGCCCCATCCAGCCTGGCGTTGAACACTTCCAGTGATGGGCTATCCACAGCTTCTCAGGACAATCTGTTCCAGTGCCTCATATCCTCACAATAAGGAATTTATTGCTTATATCAAATCTAAATCTGCCGTCTTCAAGTTTAAAATGTGTCACTTACCCTGTCTTTACGGGCCTTTGTAAAATGTCATTCTGTCTTTCTTATAAGTCCTGTTTTGTATATAAGGGGTCACAATAACCTCTCCCTGGAGCCTTCTCTTACCCACGCTGAAAAACACAGAGTGTCTCAGCCTGTCTTTATAGGAGAGGTGTTCCACCATCCATTTTCATAACCCTCTTCTGGACCAGCTCTAACAGGTCCATGTCTTTCTTGTACCCAGAAGTGGACTCTGGAAGTGAATGCAGTACCCCAGGTGAAGTGTCACAAGGGCAGAATGAAGCGGGAAGAATCACCTTCCAAAAACTGCGGTTGGCGCTTCATTTTATGCAGCTCAGGATACAACTGGCTGTCTAGGCTGCCAGGGTGTATTGCTGGCTCATGTTCAATTTTTCATCCCCAAGTCCCCTGCAGGGCTGCTCTTAACCCTTTCCTTCCACAGACTCTGTTCAGACTAGTGATTGCCCTGACCATGTTGTTGAACCGCATGAGGTTCCCAAGCATTCACTCCTCAAATCTGTCAAGGTCCCTCTGGATGGCATCCCACCCCTCCAGCATACCAGTTGTGTACTCAACTTGGTGTAATCTGCAAGCTTACTGAGTTTGCACTCAGTCACACTGTTTATCTCATTAAGAAGAGAAGTTTTGACTTACATAATGTCAGTCTGGTGAACTGGAGGAAACTTCTCAGAAAAGAGATCAATTAGGGCAGCCAAGTAGAAAACCAGCACCTTTTTTGGCATAGCTGAGAGATTCATGACAGCCCGTTTTGTCAGTGAGAGAAAAGGGTTAAATCTTCTACTCAACAAAAGCTTTCTGTTCTGTGACAAAAAAGCTAAAGGAAAATAAAGAAAATAAGTACAACTGAAAATTACATTGCAAATGGATTTTGTTTCTCCTGCCTAATATAGCTGTAAATTTTAGTAGAAAAGGGCAATTATACTCACTGAATTTTATTCCTGTTACGGTAACCAAATACAAATTTAAATTTTTCTCTTGAATAAAAATAAAGATTATATTGTTAATAGGATTTTCTTTAAGTATTTAAGCTAATGACTAGTGAAGAGTTGCCTGAAGCATTCCAAAATTACTTGCAGTAAAATATGCTTATTTCAACTTTGCATTGTCAGACTTGGAGAGGTTTTGATGTAGCACATGACCTAGAACTGAAACAGTTTAAGCATTAAATTATTATTGAATACTGAATAATACTGAAGCATTAAATTATTATTGTACTTTTCTCTTGTTAAATTCAATGCTTTTTAAACAAGACAACTAATTTAGTGTTGCTTATCTTTTCCTGAAGCATTTAAAATGTCCTCATACAACGTAAACATAGGTTCTTATGCAAACATAGTTTTTATTCAACTTGTTTCTGTGTATATGATCTGCTTTCCCTGGGATAAAACCAGAAACCTGCCTGTTAGTTCTGTGCCTTTTCAAAACCTGCTAGGTTTGTGTTCCTCAATCAAGTGAAATTTTGGCTGGATAGCATAATTTCCAGTCAAATTTGGGTATAAAAACTTGTTCTCCACATCCATTGAAATAAACTCAGTATGTATAGCAAAAAAAAGGATTACGTCACATTTTTGCTAGCTCCCTAAAATCTCCAATGAATATTAAATATACAGTTATGAATATTAAAATAAACTTAAAAGATGTTTTTTGTATTCACTGAAATGAACAGAAGCAATCTCCTCTAGCAGCTTGGGAGTACATTAGAAGATATAATTCTATACCTTTAGCAATTCATCAGAGGTTTCTAACAAGTTGTTACACTTAATCTGTCATGTTTATTCAGACTAAAATACTCTGAACTATTTTATTATATACCTCTAAGTTACAGCAAATGGGGCTTGGTAAGAATTTCTCAAGTCATCAGTATTATATGAAACATTAAGAACTAGATGACCTACAGATAGATGGCCAGTGCAAGATTTAGAATTAACTGAGGTCCTCAGATTCAAAAGTGCTTCCTGAAAATCCCTTGCCAAGTGGTGCCTGAACCTAGAAACACTTGGACGCTTGCTCTTTATTGTATACTTCCTGTGGGTTGTGATTTCCAGATTGATGCAAAACCAAAGACAGAACTTCCCTGATGATAGGAGTGGGGAAGTTCTCGTGCTCCCACATGGAAATGAGCTGATAAACAGAGCAGTGAGACTGAATGATATAGAGTTGACTGTTTAAACTAAGACGGGGAGACATGACCAAAAAACAGCCAAAAATTGCATCGAAACAACCCAGTGTTCACTTAGAAACATGTCTGTAACCCAAATTGTTCATATTTGTCTTTGGAAAGGCCCAGGAATAAAGCAAAGCAGTGGTGCAGAGAGGATCCCAGTAGAGAAGATCAAAAGCTGCACTGAGAGAGTCAGGATTGCCAGACCTCCCAAGGGCACAGAGAGCACAGTTCCATGAGGAGCCCACTGAATCAAATCACCAACAGCACTACAACAGAAAACTGTCCCTGGAGAGGAGATGCATGTGCTTGTGTGTAGATATGTTTAGGCATAAAATCTTGTATATCGTGGTCCAAAGAATGGTTGTATTTGTAATGTAAGCAATCTTCGCAGGGTTTCTTTTAGCTCTGATATACCTCTGCAGGCTGGAGAGATATGCAGAGAGAAACCTTTTTTCTTTTATGCGCTTAATGTTACAGAGAAGTGTACAAATTTCTAGGAATGAAAAGAAAAGTGAAAACCTCTTTCCCATCTGACTATCTCAACGAAGTTATGCTCCAGTCCTCATTAGTGAGCTTTGAATTTTTTATAAAGTGTGAACTGAGAAAGAGTCCCTTGAAAAACAAAAGCTGAATGTTTTGTTTGAAAACAAAAGCTGCATGTTAAAATCCTTCAAAATAGAGATACCCATGTCATTTAATTTATCTCAATAGTCTGACAGCAGCACTTTATTTTTACTGTAGATATCTGAAACCATTCTTTATAACTAGAGTAGCTGGAAAATTTTCAGTGATCCATAATTACATTTCCCAGTGGCTAGCTGTAGGCACCTTTCTCAGTAGTCTAGTGTTGGGTTCAGATCCTTTTCTGAAATAAAGAATGACCCACAGGTAAGTTTAAGACATGAGGAAAGCTTCTGTACTCCCTGCTAATCTTTAAACCACCCTTACTTCTCCATGAACCTGCTGTCATTACAGCAGCAATTTATGAGCCATATCCACACTTGCTGGTAAACTGAGCCTGTAGCTAAATTACCACTATTCGCTATCTCTGCTAACATGTTCTAAAAATCCCCTACAGTTCCTTTTATTAGCCATGGAAGTAAAGCAAAATTGAAAGTAGTGAATATTATGCAGTTTAGTTATCTATTCAAACTCTGAAAGAGGCAACCTAAAGAATGGCTGGATTGACAGATCAGGATAATGTTGCCTGCTTCTGTCGTCTGACTTGGATTTGCACTCTCAAAGTACCACATTCTTGATGCACTTTTTAGATAGTTGGGTCATCCAGCCTGTAGTTCTGGTCTCCAGAGTATGCATGGAACATTCCAGTTGAGCAATGTATGTTCAAATCTTTCACTAGATATAGCTATTAATATACAGGTATCTACCAAAATTCTTGCACTGTCAAAACATAAAAAAAATAATTTAAAAATAAACCTTCAGAAGCCATAATGAGTCCAAACTGCATAGACAACACTGCCACAATAAATGAGTGTGTCTAAGAAAATTTTGCTAATTGAATTTATTTTAGCTAGTACACAAAAAGAAAAGGTTAAACTTAATTTAAAAAATATTTGAAGTTAAGTTGCATTTCTGTTTCCACTACCTTCATGGGCAAAACCATCTTGACCAGGGGATTTTTAACTTCATTTGACTTATTGATGAATAACACGATTTTTAATTATTGGTTCAGGTACTGAGGAACAAAACTCCTGTAATTACACAGACATATAATGTAACAGCTTTGCTCCTGGCCTCAAAGGCTCGACTTCAGCTCAAGACTTCTCCTTGCCCTTTTCTAGTCACCATTCCCACTGTTTTCAGCAGCTGGCTCCACCATAGCCTGCAGCACACGCCTGCTTCACCACAGCATGCTGTTCAGTCCTTCAGGGCTCTTGCAGTCCTCAGACCTTCTCCAGCATGGATCATCCCCTTTCAAGAGTTTTTTTCTAGCAGCATTCCCAGCAGTGTCTTCTTCCCTATGTCTCCTGCATTTTCTTCTCTGGTTACTGCAAAATGTGCTCTTCACAACTCTTCGTGTATCTCCATTTATGCCTCTTGTGCCTCCTCCTCATCCTCCTGCCTCAACCTTCTTTTCATTTCTCCTACCCCCTACAGCTACTGTTCTTTCTTAATGATGTTTGAGCAGTGTTGCCCTGTGCTCCTTGTACTGAAATTCTGGTGTGCTGTGGGTTGTTTCTATCTGTTGCCAAGTCAGCTGGACCTGGCTTGACTGTCACTGGGTAGTTCCTGACCTCTTCCCACACATGGCATTCTGCAGTGCATAACACCCAAATCCTGTCAGTAATTGCCTGTTTGGGATGAAAAGGCCGTCATGTTTATTAATAACTGGAGAGAAGTAATAATTTGCCCTGAAATTTTCAGGAAATTAAATATTCCCCAATTACAGATGCAGATCTGTCCTGGAACATCAGTTTTGACATCATTGAAAAGGTTGTTTATTAATTAACCTTAGTTAAATCATTTTCTCTTTCTAGATTTTTCTATTAACATCTGAGGAAGGTAACATAAGAAAGAAGAAACCAAAATGTTTTGTAGCGTAACACCTTTGCATCTTTCAGCTGCCTTCTGAATATATCTCAAGACAAAACTTCCCAAAGGCTTTTCTACAGGTATATTTATCCCCATGATTTAAAACAGTTCATATTATGCATAATTTTTATCAAACATGAAAGACTCAAATTAATTAGACAGCTGATTAGTTAGTAAGCCTGTTTGTCATTGCTATCACCCCCAACATTTTTCACCGCATAACTGATAAGTTAAATACCTGATTACACTGAAAGTTAATTGGTTTTTAATAGAGCATCTGCAGAAAAAAGAAGTTGTAAGCTCTAAGGTACATGCCAATCAAAATGTAATACAGTTTTTAACTGGAGAAGATTAACACATGCCACTTCATAAGGTTTGAACCTGCCTTCCTCCCCGAGAATTTCTTGAAGAGATAAAATTCTTGGCCAAGAGTACACAGTGTGAATAAGATGATTTACTTCTTTCTGCCAGAACAGTTCCTTTAACTTCAGTAGAATTTTACATGAGGGTAAGGCAGTTAAGACTACTCTAAAGCACTTTATTACATAAAGATTGCCTACTTTAGTAAACCTCTAGAAAAATACCTCAGTTCAACCAGAAAATGGGGAAATAGAATATTAATTGATTATAACTTGAAAGAGAATACAAAAAACTATGCCAAAGCTGTATTTCTAGTTTCTGCTAAAATGAAGAAAAAAACCTGGAGTAAGAAGCTTTTTTTTTTTTTCCAGGAGGAATAAAACACAGAGTGAATGGTAGCCTTATTCTTTAAGAATAAGGAGCAGCAGTTATGAACAAGGATTTTTCAATAATTTTTCAAATTATTTTCAAAATTTTCAAAACTGTTACAGACCTTAGGAACTGATAGAAGGAATTCTAGGCAATTAAAATACTCAACAATAAAATTTGCAATTCTTATAAGATTGTAAATTTTTGACATAATTCATGTAAAAATTCATGTCAGTAAGTATAGGTTTTAAAAACCATGCTTTTGCTGGATTTCACTCCACTGAAACATGGAAAATAGGGTCAAAGAATTTCATATTGACCATCAATTACCTTGTAGGAGCACTGGTGTCCTTCATTCCATTTCTAGATCCAAACTCATACACATACTCTCTAAATCTACTGCCTGCTCTATCCATACCTCTAGCCATAGTAAAAGAGTTTAAAAATTCTGCGTGTTCATATATAAATTCTGTTTTCTCCTGTATTACCAGTTTTAATTTCTTCTTTAAAGTTCTGTCTGGATCACTGCTTTGCTTTTTCACTCTTCTTTTACACTCCAGAGCCCTATTTTTTTCAGTTTCTTTACTGCTGTTCTTAGATTTTAAAAATATCTTCCTATCCTGATCAGTCTTCAGAAAACCAAAATGTTAACTATGTACATTACTACATCAGTACTGCTCTTCTATCTAATGCCAGCCCAAGATATTCACACTTGGTGCTTTTGATGTTATCTTGTTAAAATTCTTGGCAGAAAAAAATCTATATTCCTGAAATCTTTCACATGACCTCAAATATCCCCAACTAGTCAAAATTAAATAAGCCTTTAATTATTTTATATGCTTATGCTTCATTTTCAAATACATACTATTTTTAGGTGTCTGAATCATCTGTTTTTCAGCATAAAAGAGAGAAAAAGGTAAAGTCTTAAGACTACCCAAGATTCCACTGAGATATTTTTCCATAGCATATTGGATGGCTCTGCTAGGAAAACTTCACTGTGACAGAATACCTGTAATAGCATTGAGATGCATGTTCAAATTCATTCCGGTGATATCACAGTAGTCAAAAGAGTAGAAATCTATTATTGTAATTCTAATCAGTTTTTTCAAATCTCCTGAGCTCTGCTAACACTACTGACGTTCTTATCAGATCTCAATTGTCTTCATTGCAGTGGTAAGATTCTGATGTTCTGAAAAGGCTAATGGTTTTATGAGTGTATTTCAATAAGTGAAATGAGTGTATAAAAGCCTTACATCATAACAGATGCCTTTTCAGAAAAAAAATAGTGCATCAGCCTGTTTCTTACAAGCCCTTCCTTCTGTAACTAGTGGTAGACAGAACAGCCACAGAGAATAGCCACATGTGTTAGGTAACAGTGGCCACCAAGAAACAAACACAAAAGATAGTGAGGGTTTGAGAATACAGATGATAACAGAGATCTCCAAGGCTATAAACATTAAAAAAAAAAAAAAATAGTATTACTTTTGGTCGAATGTGTTCTTGAGAGCTGTGATGATCAGGTTTTAGGCAACAAGAAAAGAATAAAACCCGTGTATCTGGCATGCATAACAATCCTTATAGAGTAAAAATACAAAATACATAATTAGGAACAGAAGGAAAATGACACCCATCCCCAGCAAATCTTTTTACTGCTTGTTGAAATCTTTCTTTTTTTTCTTCTTTCTTGTGCTAGGTATATATAGCAGAAATTCTGGCATTAAGCCAAACACCAGAACAGAAAGTGTACAACAGAACCAGAAGTAACTAGTCCTTTGTCTTTGAAATCTCCATCAGCTTAGGGGAATTAGAGCCTACCACTGAGAAGATACAAAAATCATCATAACCCCTACAAGAAGCAAAACAAAGGAAGAACAAAAAAAAAAATTCTGCAGTATTATGTCACTAATTTACACATGATCAATGTCACTACTTAAGCAACAGCAGGTCTCTCTCCGCTTTTTGAGAGGGAAAACATCACTTCTTGTTTTGCCATTCACCACATTTTGCTTTTGTAACTCAGTAATTACTTTCTATTATACAACTAGGATTAGTAGATTACAACTTTAAAATGCAATGGGTTTTTTTCTCTTGTGTATATATGTGTGTACATGTGTGTAAATGTGTGTATATATCTGTACATGTGTGTTTCCTGCTGTACCATAACTACACAAAGTGTCTAATACTACAGCACCAAGTCCAACTAAATTCAGATATATCACAGCTATTTGTTGGAATGGTCAGTTTACACAGGAAAAAAAGGCATTTTCTCTGATGAATACCCCTAAAAATTCACCAACTGCCTTAGATTTGGCATATAGTTATTCATGTGAGCCCATCTTTACTGAAAGAAGAACAGCATCTGTTTTTAGATATATACAGTTAATATCTTAAAGGAGGCTGTATAAAGGAAGTCAAAACCAGACAGTACTGATCAGACTGTAGCCAATTTATAGCATCGTAGAGTCACAGACTCATTGAATCATAGAGTCATAGAATGGTGTGGATTGGAAGGGATTGGATCATCCAGTTCCAAACCACCTGCCATGGGCAGGAACATGGGTACACCTTCCTTCAGACCAGGTTGCTCAGGGCCCCATCCAGTCTGGCCTTGAACACCTCCAGCAACGGGAAGTCCACAACCTCTCTGGGCAGCCTGTTCCAATTCATCACCCTCATAGTAAAAACATTCTTCCTTACATCTAATCTAAACCTACCCTGCTTCTGCTCAAGGCCATTCCCCCTTGCCCTCTCAAGGCCATATCACCCTCTCCACCCTTCTTGTAATCCCCGTTTGCCTACTGGAAAGTGCTCTAAGGTCTTCCTGGAGCCTTCTGCAGTCTGAACAGCCCCAGTTCTTTCTGTGTGTCTTCATAGGAGAGGTGCTCCAGCCCTCTGATCAAATTTGTGGCCCTCTGAACTTATTCCAACAGGTCCCAGTCGTTCCTGTGCTGGGGCCCCCAGAGCTGGATGCAGCACTGCAGGTGGGGTCTCACCAGAGCAGAGCAGAGGGGTAGAATCCCCTCCTGCACCCTGCTGGCCACGGAGCTTTGGATGCAGCCCAGTTGGCTTTCTGGGCTATGAGTGCACATTGCTGGGTCATGTTGAGCTTTTCATCCACAAACACTTACAAGTTTTCTCCTACGGGCTAGTCTCGATATATTCTCCTCCAATCCCTAAACGTAACTGATAAGAATTTAATACCTAAAAGTTTAATAACTAAAAATAGCTGACAGGATTTTTTTCAGCAGCATCAGAATTTCACGTTTTCTGGAATTTGCACATTTTCAGGATGCAGGAAATCATTTACAGAGCATTGATGGCTGTAAGAGCAGGTATCCCTGTTAAAATTGGTGAAAAGTACTTACTCTTTTCTTCTGCATTATATCTAGAGGAAATAGTCCAGCTGATTCTTTGTTTAGCCTCTGAATAGTTCAGAAACTCTGCTGTTACACTTGTGGAACCATGGAAAGACTCGGAAACGCAGCTGAGGGATCCTACAGAATCAAAGAGATAGGCAGCTACAGCCAGGGGTGTGAGTACAGGGAGAGTTTCTTCACTGAATAAGAGTGGGGCAAAAGCATAATGGTGTTTTCTGATTCCATTTGCAGATTCATGGATATGACTTCCATCTCCAGTCCTATGCTAGGCAGGCCAATTCTTCTTATGGTTTTAGTCACAATGACCCAGTCCTGCAAAGGTCACAAGTACTTCACTTTATATCTCACTATGACATCCATATGATGAAGTACTAACAACTTGTTGGCTCTGATTTGTTTATCTAAAAAGCTTCTTTATGGTGAGAGGGATGAAACATTGCAAAAGGTTCCTCAGAGAGGCTGTGAAGTCTCCATCTTTGGTGATATTCAAAACCCAGTTGGACACATCCTTGAGCAACCTGGTCTAGTTAATCCCTCTTCAGTAAGGGTGTTGGTCTAGGTAATCTCCAAGCACCCCTAACAACCTTACCTGTTCTGTGATTTTGTGTGTGATTAGCAGGGCCTGGTTTAATACACACTCAGATACACTGGTCCAAACAGAGCAGACATTGTACCTACTGCAACTAGAAGTATCTACAGAATGTCAGTGAAACCTTAGCTACTAGTGGGCTTGAGGGGTTTTTTTCCCATTTGAAAAACAACAATCTGGTTTGTAAAGTGTTATCAACTTCACCACATAAGCCTTGTTAAAGAATTGCCATTATATTACTGCACAGTGTCCTCATGAAGACCTCAGCTTGCAATTAGGAGAGAAATCTACAGCTGTTGAATCAGTAATTCTCAAAGAAGCTTATTCATTGACTTCAGTCCAGTGAATAAGAATGAAACAATACATCCAACAAATGTGTTTGCATTTCATTCTAAAAAGACAGAGACAGTAAACTGACAACTTCAGAAACAGCAGAGTAAACCTTTGAGAACCTCCTGGCTTAAAACCAAACATAACTAATCACAACAGCTGTGCAAATAAACTCAGAAGTCTTATTTTCATTGACATCACACAGTAATCAAGAAATGTGGCAAAATGAGCAATCAGAACTGAGACATGCTCACTGCTATCAAACCAGCATTTCGCAATGACTGTCAGCTCCCTTATGACAATAAGGCAAGAAAGGAAGATGATATAAGGACAGTTTTGTGCTTTGTCATAGCCAGACGGATTTTAGACAATAAACCAATAATCACCTACAGTATTAATGCATAAAGTTGTAGAATGTTTTGGAGAGGGAATTTGTTTATTTTGGGGGGGGTTGTTTTGCTCTTTGTTTTACCCTCCAAAATTATGAGCACTAGCCATCTTCACCACAGGTAACACTTATCTGTTTGTACATTTTGAGCCCTGACGTTTATTTCTCCCTTAAAATTAAAATTTCTCTCCCACTCCCAAATTTTAGAAAGAGGTATCAACATTTTTTTTCTCTTTTTTTCTGCACACTGAAATTTAATCTAATCTCAGCAAGAGGACTAATTGCAGAAGGAGGTGCAAGTGCCTAATGGCAATTCAGAAGGCTCCAAACCTTCCTACCAGTAGGTGGAGCAAAAATGTCATTAATGTAAAAACAAACTTTGAACTAGGACTCTGTAGTCAGTCACAGCGGGTGATCCTTTTCTGTTCTGTTTTTTAATGTTCCATCCAAAGAAGATAGCCTAATGTCTCAAATTCTTTTAGATCACTTTAAGAGTAAAGAGGGGATTCTGTCTGATACAGCATTCAGAGGCACAGCAAAGGAAAAATTGCTCTGCTGGTTCCTGCCCTCCTGCTTGCTTGTCTTGTTTGAATATGTGGGCAGAAGGACTGGGGACATGGTTCAGCTCAGCACTGCTCTGATGTATATTCATGGAGTTCTGTTTAGCTGGCAGTTTCCTTGCTTGTAGCCCTTGGGTCAGTCTAACAGATAATCTCTTTGTCCTTTAGCTCTTCCATATGCGTTGTTTTATTCCCCAGAACAGAGTTGTTTCATGCCACATCCAAGATAAGTCACTCACTGAAAATAAACTCCTTTTCCTATGTTCGTATTTACTTAGTCAAGCAGGTATGTGTTTATTCTCACGACAAAAACATACTAAAAAATCATATGTCCTTCAAATGCACAGTCTTAAACATGAAGCTAAAGGGTGTGCTAAAGTGTTGATAGATTTTTCAGTCAGACAGTACTCAAGAAGCTATTAGACAGAGTACCTTATACATTAAAAGATTTTGAAAACGCCTTTTAACTTTGTTACGCTTCTAAAATCTATGGCTTAAAGGGAATCAACGTAAGACTTGCCACACAGCCAAGAACGCCTACAAAAATTAACATTTAAACAGAAAACCTCACAATGAAAAGCCTTGTCATCTCCTGACAAAATCATGTCTGCTGTTTCCACCATTCACAACAAAGCAGAGCTTTACATTAAACCACAGCTGAGAACCAGGATGCAAATATTCAAGATGGCCTTTGAAAAGGACCATGGGAGTCTTGAACAAAAATGTATTTAGAATTTTGTTATCAATCATTAGGAACTTCTTGTCTCTAAAATCAGGTATCTCTAAAGTCAAGTATTTCCTGATCAACTTTGACTCTTTTACATCTGACACTTCAGAAAATAACATTATTGTAGTATTTTTTGTTAATTTTAGGTCAGTTTAGAAAATGTTAATAGGGGCAAATTCACTGAATTTAATAGTACTTTAATTATTTCATCACCTAATGTCAATTTCATCTTTCAAAAATAAAGGTATTAATTCAGTTTTGTTTCAATTAATTTGGCCTATTAACAAAAAACTACCTTTTTACATGGCAATATTAGAGAATTTTAAATGAATGGAATGACACCGAGAGAAATTCTTTCAGAATTTTAATTAAATAGTAAAAACTAAAGTATAGTGCTACTCATTAGAAGAGCAATGAACCTGATAAAGGGTCTGGAGCACAAGTCCTACGAGGAGCAGCTTAGGGACCTGGGGTTGTTTAGCCTGGAGAACAGAAGGCTCAGGAGTGACCTTGTCAGTCTCTACTACTGCCTGAATGGAGGCTGTAGCCACGTGGGGATTGGCTTTTTCTCCAAGTAACAAGCAATACAAAAAGAAGGAATGACCTCAACTTGTGCCAGGGAAGGTTTAGACTGGATATTAGGAAAACTTTCATCACAGAAGGAGTTGTCAAGCATTGGAACATGCTGCCCAGGGAAGTGGTGGAGTCACCATTCCTGGAGATATTTAAAAGATGTATAGATGTGCCAATTGGAGACATGGTTCAGTGGCCGATTTGGCAGTGCTGGGCTAACAGTTGGACTCAGTGATCTTTAACAACTTTTCCAACTTAAATGTTTCTATGATTCTATGCTTATGGCACCTAAGAGAAAGAAGTCTGAGCTCCAGTGTAGTACTATCCCAGCAGAATGCTAGAAATTTACACACTCAAGATAATCAGTTTTTAAATTTATTATTTGGAAGCAGTACAGAAAGTACTAGATTTTTAAAGATGAACAAGTTGCAAAATATTCAATACATTGTATGTGTTAATACCACAGAAAAAAGGGTGGTCACCAGCAAGAGAAGCACTTAGGCAGGATATATAAACGTGTTCTGCAGCTATTGCCAAAACACTGACTACCCTGATGAGATAAATTACAGTTAATTGCACTTTATTAGATAGACACTGACAATTGCATTTCAAGAGTCCATTATTTCCTTCCCCCTCCCCATGTCTTACTTATGTAAAATTATACACATAGAAAGTGCCCCAAATCACAACAACAGCAACAAAAAACCCCAGATGTGGGACTTCATAAACTCTCCTGTCAAGCCACACGTTTAAGATTCGAAACTCACATGCACAAATTTCAAAACCTGGTTCTATAATGGTTTGTAATAGTTTCTAGAGCTATAAAAAGGGATATTAAAGGGCCCTGGGGCACACAGAGATGAAATAAATTGTTAATGTCAGCATTTCGATTTGCAGTGGAGGGGAATGATGCTTCCATAATTTTAATAGCAATTTCATTCTTTATTTTATTTTCCTGTTTCTGTGAGTTGGAAATATATATATATCTGACCAGTCTATTGCTCCTGCTGGCTCAAAACAGCCACTGATTGTAATGCAACGTCACTCACCTACATTTGACAGAGCAGTGACATTGAGCTTTCCCTGCTCCCAAGCAAGTACAAAGACTTTAAGGGACTGTCAGAATACATCCCATACTCAAATTATTTAAAGCCACATCTCAAGAAGTCAACAAAGGATAAAGGAAAAATTTGAATACTTCTTAAGAACTAGAAATGCGTAATTCTTGCAAACAGCTCTCTCAATATTTCTTTGAAATTTGACCTGCTGTAAGTATCTGGAAGTATGTTATAGTAAATGGATTCTCTTTATAAGAATTTTTTTATATTTTTCATAGTTTCAGAAAGAAAAATGGCCAAAACGTATCTTCAAATTCAGCCATAGGGATGTAAAATACTAATTTACTAAATAAATTTCTAATAAAAGTGTTACTATATTTTACTACAGTTAAAATCATTAATATACTCTACTAATTTTTAACTGTAAATTGATTTTGTTATGATGTTAGAGAATTCAGCAATACTCTTATTAATCATTTTCATAAATGCTAAAAAATACCATAATAATACAAAGTCCTGAGAGCTCAACATCTGGGAAAGCAATTTACACCCTGAACTATAAAACAAAGAACAACAGGTGCTTGTGGAAAGATGTGAAGGACAAGAAAGTCAGTGGAAAAAGCCAACATCATTTTGTCAAGGGTAAATCCCATTTGACCAGTCTGGTTGCAGTTGATGAGGAAATTATTTGCTCGGAACCAAAGATGTCATTTGCCTTGATTTTAGCAAGGCTTTTGACACAGTCTGCCATGACACCCTTCTCACAGATAAGCTGGTAAAATCTGGACAGATGGACCATAGATGGGTGGGTATCTGGCTAAATTGTCAAGCTCAGGGGGTGGTGGTTACTGGCTCAAAGTCAAACTGGCAGCTGATCAGGAGTGGAGTTCCTCAGGGGATGATAACGGATCTCATATGCCGTGGGCTACAAAATGGCAGATGAGCAGGATGCTTTAAATCAGCTTTTCACACCCTTCTCCTTGGGTTATGTCTTCTTTCCATCTTAAACACGCTTTCAGCTAAAGAACTTTTATAGGAATGAAAGTATAACTGAGGCAACTTTGAGATTATCACTGTCTAGTAATCCTATTTTGCTTTATTTTGGTTTTGTTTGGGAACTCCTAAAGGCTTAGGAAGCTCCCAATCTGTTTTTAACCAAAGCTTGGCTAAATCCATATGAACAGCAGAACAGGCATAGCATATAGTCTTGACAAAATCCTTTTAAAAAGACATTTGGACCTTACAATTCCTTGTTAACATCCTTTTACTGACTTAAAAATGTACTAGCTCTGAATTCAGCAGGTCAGGAAATCATGCTCATCTATGATTTTAAAAAGGGTGCTGTTCACATAATAACAGTAGAGCTAGTTCTTAGAACTATGCAGTGTTGTGTCATATTTCAGAGAACTGCTTCAGAACAGAAAGATTGATTTCTTAAAATGTCAATACACAACCATATTGACATTTTAGCATTTGCATCTTTTCCTTTTTCTCTCTCTATATTTCTTTTTCTTCACGTGGAGTTTAACTTGATGTAATCTCTCAATTCCAACACTGTAAAAGATAAAAATAAAAAGTCATCAGCTGTAAAAGACTGCAAAAACTTAATGCCTCGTGCTTGCCTTAGCAGGTGACTGTGAGGACGTGTGATATCTAAATGAGCTATTTGCACTTAGTGCTTGCTGCAAGCAGCTGATTTCTGCTCAAGCATTCCAGCATCATGAATCAGCATGAGGGTAAATGTTTTATTTCTAAGGTAGTTAAATGGTCTCTGACATTAATTACTCACGGGTCCTTTTACGAAAAGTTTTGAAACCCTGTAGAAAGTAATTAGATAGTTTTATTTCATTTGTGTATATGACATGGCCAAGGCTGACAGACAACAGATTACTTATTCTATGTTAAACAGCTCCTAAATTCAGGAAAGTGTAATTTGAATTGAGTCTTAGAACTTCTGTCCATCAATATTTTCACTCCATTACAGGAATATCAATAGCTCACCAGCAGTGTTTCAGAATTTCCCTTCCATTATTTGCTCGGTGGAGTTCTTTAATGGTCAGCTTCTGCTTGTCTGTGGTTAGTTAACTTTCATGTTTCTTTTACAGGCATTTGTTATTCACTGTAAGAGGTTAGTTTAATCTCTACTGAATTTAAAATTTGGTAGCCATGGTTTTCTGTGATGGCAATTGTTTCTTTTTTTTTTTCTCTACTTCTTACTGTTTTCCACCTTGTTCTTGAAATGTATCAAAACTCTGGATTAAGAGTTGAACTGAACTCTTTGGTCCATTAAAAATAATGAACACCCTCTCAGTGATTTCACCATACAAATATTCAGCCATATTGGGGTTTTTCAGGAACAAAACCACCCAAACCAAATCAACAAAACCTATCAAAAAAACCCCAACAACTCAAATTGCTTAAGAGCCGAACTCGGCAAACTACACAAGCTCATATTACTGAAGTTTGCAGAAAAATTTTAAGAAGGATAGCTTGCTATTTCTTTGAAACAGTGGCTCTCTGGCCACAAGGGAAAAAAATCAGCGGTTTCTACTACGAGGCAAGTGAAATTCTTTGTAGTGATTAGTACTGTTTTTCTGTGAGTCAGTATAACTCCTTCAACTTACAGTTATAGGACCAAATGAACCGTAACATCCTAAAATACAATAATTAGATAGATAATTACTGATATTAATCTACTAATAATATTAGTAGATTAATATTTCAGCCATTGTACTGATAAGAATGTTTTGTCTTCGTTATTAAGTCAATAGAGTGTGTGAGGATCAAGCCTATGAGTGATGCTTGTCAAGATGCTTTTTTAAATTATAAAATACCATTTTACCTTAAACTGATTAATGTGTTGGAAATAATTTATCTGGCCCTTATTTGCTAATATTGGCTGCATGCTTGCCCTGGCTTAAAAGGTAAAAACAAAGTTAATCTTTCAGATATGTAGAAACCCGAGCCCTTATACTGTACTGTATTTTTGCATCCTAGACACTTGGAATTCTGTATATTGAAGTACAATTTGTAGCATGAACATTTTATGCCTTTCCTTCTGGAATTACAGTAATTTTGAATTAATTACCTCGTGTATAGAACATGTTACTGGAACATGAACCTTCACTTCACTGGAAGAGAGGCTATGGCATTACTGTGCCAGAACAAAGTAGTCATGGACAGCATTCTAACATATACGCCAGGATTTATTAACTTATCACTCAAAAATTACTTTGTTATATTCTGTTATGCTGTGGTGCGTCAGCCCATTTTGGGCTGTACATCAGAGAGGACATCTAGTGGGTGGATTTCCCCGCCTTGGGTTCTGCCTCCGAGGGCAGATCCGAGGAGGAGACATGGGTTTTCCCTCTCCACCCACTGGGTGTCACTCCAAGGCTCATCTCCTCCCTGATTCCAGAACCCTCTTAGCCCCTAAGTCACTCATTGGCTAAGTCAATTTATGTTTAATAATAAGTTCATTGATTAAGCAATTAATGTCTAGAAAATTCTGTTCTGTTGTGTCCCTCATTGGCTGATTCAAATAAGTTCCTCCTCTTGTATGTTATGATTGGTTATGTGTCACTCCTTATCATTTCCTTATTGGTTGTATCCTTGTACCTCCCATTCTCCTCCCCCTGTATAACTTTCCCCTGTAACGGCCAGTCGGCGCCATTCCATCGCCACTCCTGAGCCTTTCCATAGGACTGGTTCCCCGGGTTTTGCCCGGGGCAGAATGGCTCCCTGGGTTCCCTTTGCAGGTCACGTCCTGGCAGGACTCAGAGGATTCCAGCTCTCCGGTCACGTCCGGGGGCTGAGGCCATTCTATTAAGGCCAGGCTTTAGGTTGCTCCCTTCATGCCTTCCTGTTTCCCGTGCTTGGGGCAGGGAAATAAAGACACGGATTAAGCAAAGAGAGCGCCTCCTTCGTCTTTCATCTCTGTCGCCGCAGCCCAACTTATCAGGCGAGTGTCCATGTGGGAGGACAGAAACTATGTCGCCTCCCAGGCTCACCGGGCTGCCTGGGTAGCAGTGGCACTGTTAGATTTCCTTCAAAGAGGAACCTAGTGGAAATGGTATGTTGGTATGATTTGTGTAGGATCCTGACAGCAAATCAGAATGTTGATTTATAAACCAAATAATATTTATGAGAACTATAACAACTGTAACTAATAATTTGGTTTATAACACCATAAGCTACTTCATCTTTCTCTTTTTCAAGTTTTCCAAAAGTTATCTGAATTTAAAACTCATTATAACTTATTTGTTTTGTAAAAGCCAGTATATTTTTAGAAAGCTATGAGGCATGAAGAAATAAATCTAAAATGCATAAGGAAGTGTTTCTTTACACAGCAAGTAGTGAAATTCTGGAAAGTGTTGCTGCAGGAAGCTGTGGAGGCAGATGTTACCGGCAACTTCAAAAAGAATTTGTAAACAATGGCTCTAGGATCAGATACTAAAGGGAAGAGGAAAACAGGTATCCCCTAAAATCCTTTTGTGCTCTTTCAGCATTCACGATGTTGTGGCAGGGATGAGTTGATGTAAAATGGGCAGATGGTAAAGAAAAAATGAAACGGTTCCAAGCCACGGCCAGTGAGCCAAGGTTGCTGTCCAGAGCCAATGCAGAAGGGGATCTTAGCAAGGGATGTTTTTCTCACCTTGTGTCTCTTTGAGACACCAAGGAATACAGATCAGTGGCAAACCCTGGCCATGCACACTCCATCTTGCCCATCTTCTCTTCCTCACAGGAGTGCAAAGGCTTCACTCTCTCCTACAAAGAGTTTTGCTGGAGAGACTCCACTAAACTACTATTATGTTATTTTGTGTTTAGAAAATGGGTCTGGAGACTTTTTTTTAATTGCATTTATTCTATTAGTTTTACACCAGCTATGACTTTAACAGGTGATTCTTTAAATGGGAATAGTCAGTGCATTTTCTTCTGATGCTCTTTTTCCACGAAAAGGAACAGAGGTCACAGCATCACTGATGAGTGATTAATCTCATTCCAAATTTTAACTCTGACAATAACATGTACAACATAAGTCAGGCCTTTTCTAAAGTGTCAGATGCAACGTGCAGGCCCAGAACTTCCTTCCTTCACAAGATTGTCTCCACACTATCGCTATAGGCTGACCTTAGCCCATTGCTGCTCCTTCACAGAAAAGCTGGCAGATGAAGTCCAAGATGAGATAAAGTCAGCTGAGTGGAACAATGCCACCCACAAGTGTTGGGAAGCCCTCCACAGCTGGGTTAGCAGTGTGCACAGCTACATACTCCAGGACAGACTCAGTCTGGACATTGTCACTGCCTGGGTCCAATTCCTGGAAAGCTGGTATTCATTTTCTTGGTGAAGAGAAGTTCTGTGATATGGAAAAAATCCACATATTCAGTATTGTGTGCATGTGTGTGCACATACCCCTCATTTTACTCCTCTCTCAGTGCCTACCAAAGTCACAGAATTCCCTTGCCAGATGCATTCTGATCCTGTCCAGCCCAACTGTACAGAGCACTGTGGGAAGGAGATGGTATGTGGGTGGGAAGAAGTATTATTTACAGTCAATTGGTTTGTCATATCTTTGGAAAAAACATTTCTTGCATTTGGTTCTTCCTTGGCTACTTACAGACAGCAACACATGCTGCCGGGAGTGTTTCAATCTGTGTTTTCCACTGGCACTCTTCCTTACACTTTTAACCACTTAATCCCTTTGTGGTGGATTTTTTTGTTTGTTCAGTTGGGTTTTTGTTGGTTTGGTTTGTTCATTTTGTTTTGTTAGCTGTTCTTCATAGTAATTTTTCACCCTCATTCTTCTTTTCAGGAAGAGCTTTTTGATTCTCTCAGAAGAGGTGGATCAATTCAGCTCTAGCAAAACCTAACACTAGTCATAAGCAGATCACATAAGTCCCTCCAACATTAAAACCTTTCTATAACATAATTGCTTTTGTGTAACTAGCATACAGCATTAGTCATGTCCAGCTAACACCGTGTAAATTAAGTGGCAGAACCACAGATGTCAGCATCACCAAGGATGGCACTCTAATGTATATGACAGATTTTACTGCTCAAAATTTACTTCAGTGTAGTCTATCTTACTCCCTTAAAATCTGAACCCCTTAGAAAAAAAAGTTTTATTTCTTAGTCACCTCTGCATTTGACATCCAGTGGCACTTCCACTTTACTTTCTTTTAAGGAAATTTGAGTCACGCAAGTGTCAGTAGAAATTAGTTGTTTGTTTGGTTTTTTTTTTCTTTTAGTAGAAACTGCTTTTTACCATAATATTTTCTCAGTTTTCTTCATCTGCCTTAGTTTAAGTCTCTGGATCCTTCCAATGGTATTCAGATTTCTTCTCAGCTTTGCTATACAGAGAATTATTTGGTCTTACTATGGTCCCAATCCTAACTGTCTGATCCATTTAGGTTTCCAGTGCCATAAATTTGAAATATCTTGCTCAGGCTAAAATTTAATACTGAACTCTAGAATGTCAAGATGTGTTTTCTTTGAATTACTATTGTCAACTAATTAATTCAGAAAATAAAAAAATTATTTAGTTCTATGTACTGGCTCAAAAATAGGCACTCAGTATGACCATCTACATGACCAAATAGTCTACACCATTGCAAGGAAAGCAAACATTTGTGAGAAAAAAATACTAAGTTGCCAAGTAAATTACTTAAAATTAAGTACCCCTGGAGTATTTTACCTCATTTTTTTCAGTATTGCCTTGTATTTCTGGGTAGACCTGCTGCAGCAGGCATGTAAGTAGAGCTGATCCTGAATACCAGGCCCTGGGAAACAAAAAAAAAAAAAAGATGATCAAATTATTAATCAAAACTTGTATTTCAGCCTATGTATTCCTATACCAAAGAATTCTGGGTAATCCAATTCCAGGAAGAAAATGGATCTTTTCAAGATTTATTATTTGGCATGCCACCATTACACAATGAAGCAGAAGGGACTGGGATGTTACAGAATTTGTATTACTGTAATAAGTACACATGCATCAAGGACTTAACTATCATTACCTCCCAGGCCCCCTTATTTGGAAGGGTTGAAAACAACCCCCCCCTAGGAAACTTACTGCTCTTTTACTCACTTTTAATAAGTTCTTTGATTTCTTTAAGCAAATATTTTTTGAGGTGTCAACTTTTTAAAAATGAGAGCAAACATACCTACAAGGTATTTCTCCATCATGCAGAGAAGAATGTCACTTCTGGATTAGATTTATTGCTCTTCAGTAAAACACACGTCACCACTGACAAAAAAACAGAACAAATAAAGAACCCCCAACAAACAAACACCCTACCCCCCCCACAAAATAAAAACCCCAAACCCAAAACCAACCAACAACAAAACCCAAAAAAATCCCAAACAATACCACCAAAAAACCCAACAATATGATGATAAAAGAGCACGAGAGCTAAAAATTATTTGGCCAGCAATGCCAAAGTTACTCACTGAGGGCTTCCCTGAAGAATTTTTTTTTTTATATTAGCTGCATGCAAATTTATACATCCACTGAAACTGGCCCTACTAGAAGACTAGGTAAGAAATACATGGCAGGTAAATCCCTGGGTAGTCATATGAGACAATATGGAACAGATCCCACCTCCATTCTTTACAGTTAATCTAAATGAAAAACATTTTCTTACTCCTCATCAGGTGGATCTGGAAATTCTAAAAGGAGCATACGTGTAATTTCAAGCTATTGAAGAATCCATCGAGACAGATTAGTAGGTTGTCCTATTTAAAACAGTTATGAACTACTTGTAGTGAAAGCAAGTGCAGCTAAATTGATGGAGCATATTATGCAGTTTCTAGAACTAAACAGGTTAGATTTAATGCTTGATAGTTCCCAAGGCAGCCATCCTTACACTCAGCAGAGATCTCCAAGAAATGACTGCTCATCAAAGGGTAGAGAAATGCAGATATTCCTCATGCATTGAAGGACAAATTTGGAAACTTTAGCAGTACCACTGTCATAGCTCCAGGGTGACAGACAAGTGTTCCCAAGAGCCCTTCAAAACAACATGCATGGATCTGGCTTCATCAACCGTGTTATCCTCCCCTGCCATAAAGGAGAAATTTTTTATATAAGCATATTAAAAATAGTCTTAGTGATATGAGAATATATTTTCTATTTTTTTTTTTTGAAGGACATCAGCAGATAGAGGACTTAAGAGCAGTTAAGCCTGCTTTATGAGTGACAAGATTCTTGAATGGGAGATAATTTTCAAGATGCAGGAACTTCAAAGGTGTCTTTTTTGAAAAGAAAAAGTGAGGGACTATTTAGTTAGTTTCCAACTAACACCATTACAGGAGAAGTCCTCATTGAAGCAATTTTTTAAAACAGCAGCTCTGAAGTTATGGCAGTGAACTGTTGGATATAGTCTGATCAAGTCATCATATAACCTTAGCATCCTGTTCCCAGATGTACAGAAACTGTAATTCTGTGAGCTCTGGGACTACCAGTGCCTTTTTTCTATGGACACATACTTTAGTTTGACCATGAAACTGCTTTACTAGTAATAAATTATTTCTCCTGCTTTCCTGTCTGCAACTGTCAGTGACACTTCAATTTTTATGTAAGTTCAACATTTAGAGACAGCTATACTTCTTTGTGATTTGACAGAAATGGCCCAAGAGTTTTGACAGTTAGGGAGACACATGAAGAAACTTCTTTCTCTAGGGAAGCAGCAGGAAAGATATAAAACTATTCAATGTTGTAGAGAAGATAATTTAGCAATTCACTACAGAAAAGTGTTCTTGGTAATAACCTATTCCACATATTTTAATATTTATAGTTATCATCTGATATGATCAAAAAATGTGACACCTGGGGACCAGTGACTGGCTGTCCTTCTCTAGATTATTTTTCTTCTGCTGAATCTGTCAGATTCTTGGAAGTACCAGGATGGTTCAAAGAATAATATATTAATTTAATCCAAGAAACTCATACATCTGTGGCTGCATTTGGTGCCACTAAATAAGCCAAAAATCTGTAGAAGCAGATACAAGTTGTTTCTACTTTAAGAATTGTGACACCCACCAGTTTGAGAGGAGTGGTACCACCTTCCTGGAAAACAATCTGGAAGGACAGATGCAAACTTTGATGAGAATCTGTTCCTGCTGCAATCTATTATTTTCTAAATTTAAGGAAAAAGAGACTCATGAGCACTGGGGATTAAGGTATTATACAGTAGCTGCATATGTGAAGGATAGCTTAATTTTAACTCCCAGTAAAGGGCCTTACTATGAGGAAAAATAGAAGTATGGACACAATAAAAATACTAAGTCCCTTCTCAATACAAGCTAAATGCACATGAACAAAGTCTCTGTAAATTTAGAGGTCTGAGAACATCAGGTAATAAGAATGGAAAGACTTGTATTAAACCTATAATAAGAAGATTAATTTAATATCCTTTCCCAATTTCTTACTCTCTGTCATAAGAAAGGATTAATATTGAGCCATTTTCTCTTCTCATTAGAATATTTGTCAAGAAAATGAGATATTGCAATTTTAAATTACTCATTTATTAAAAATTCCTGAATTATTCTACTTTGGCTCCTTATGTTTGGTATTTAATTGGCCAGCAATTCCATTCCTTCTTTTGTTTGTAGCTCTACTAACTTACCAAGAGAGTCTAGCATTTATCAAAACATAGCATCATCAGGTCAAAGAGGAAATATGTTATGAATTAAAATTTTATGTTCATCTTGTAAATATAACATAGCTATAATAAGCATGTGTATAATAAAATACAGTCTGCTATACTTGCAAAAGTAATTCCTTGGAACAAAATTGCAAAAATCTTCAGGAAATTAGGAGAAACATGAGTCTGAAAAATGTATCAACATCCAGAAGTATTCAGAGCAATAATGAGGTTTTCAAACAACACAGAAATTTATGTCACTATGTGTACAAATGCCTTATACAGAGAGTTAAAGACATTCGCCATATGGGAAACGATATGAACATTTGAAGCCCTGCACATTGGTCTTTCATCTTAGACTGAATAAACAAAAAATAGAGAAACTAATTTAACCTAAAATGTTGTTGAGCATAAAATTGTGGGGAACAAAGTGTACCAGTCAAAGCAAATTATATAGATTTTTCTGATTAGATGCATGCTCAAATTGCTTTCTCTAGATTTATTCATCACTTAGGAAGTATCAGAATTAAGATTAGGTTAACTTGGCATGCTTTCCAACCCCCATCTGTTACAGTGTTCTGTTTCCCATTGTACTTACACGTAACTAGTCTTAGAAGTGGCAGCTCTCATTTCATTTCAGTCTTTAATTTTCCATTTTTTGTTGTAGGATATATAGCTTTTTATAATATCTGTGATGTTGTTTAATAAATTGCTTGGTTTATTGGTATTTCTGTACAGTGAATCATTAAATAAAACCAAAAAAATTAAATTTTGTCATTAGGAGAGAAAAAGCAAATATCGTCCATTTTGGATGCCCAAACTGAGGCAAGTATACTTTCTGATACTAGAATCATAATTGACTGTTATCAAAGTAGAAATTTCCTTGATAAAGTTTCCATTGACTTCATTTGCAGCTGCATTGCTTATGTTGCTGCCAAAGACATTTCATGAACTGAGGGATACAGCAACATCCTTCAAAAATCTGTACATCAGGGGCTATACAAAAAGAAAAGAAGAATCCAGATCTCTGTAGCAGACTTCTTTAAAAAACCCCAAAAAACAAATATTAAGAATAGCAGAAATTTATTCTGCAATTCTATAGATAATGTGTCTATTTACCAGAGTACCCTTGCACAGTTTGTTGCATGACTTTGAGAAACTGAATGTTTTCTCTCAGATATTTCCTAAAAATGATCAATAAGCAACGTCTTCCACGGCCATACCTATACAAGTATGAAAGATTAACCCAACTAATTGACATATAATGATCTTTATCAGGTAATTTATCTTACAAAGAGGCTGCCTTTTTTTTTTTTTAATAAATTGTTTAGGTCAGTGCCTTGCATGAAAATGGGGATGCAGTACATATACAACCTAATTTTCTAAAAAGTTATCAAGCAAGAGCTTAATCATACTGGTATAACATAGGTGTGAAACAAAGGAGGTGAGTTTTCTTTACCTTAACTAAGATTTTTTCTAAAGTGCCTCAGTGGCTCAGTCTTTTCAGAGAGAGCTTGATAATGCTGATTGTAAAGTCTTTCAGATGAGGACTGTCTTGTTAGGCCTGCTGGAACAGAGCGCTGATCAACTTCCCAGCTTTTGTATGACAGTGTTTTCCGTACTACCTGATGGGCTAAGCTTTGTTAGAAGCTTTACAATATGCTTCTCTTTAGAAGCTTTACAAAAATTCCATTACTCAAAGACACTTTCATACAAGTCATTTCATAGCTCTGTATTAACTGGCTTCACAACCATCCAAGACAGTCCGAAACCAGAAAGAAAACCAAAGCAGTTCCTCATTTGTGTCATTGAAAACCTAACTTCCAACAGCAACAAGCAACTGGGGACAGCAACAACTTCAGAGAGATTTGCTGTCAGCCATCATTCATACAATTGTACTTTGATGTCATTTTATCTTTGTGCTTCCTCCCACAAGATATCCTTTGAAGTCCTGCTCAAGTCTACTTTTACTCATGTATACAATATCCCATTTTTATTCAAGCAAAGCCTTAAGCAGCTGGCTATAATCAAGGCTAGTAGTGAAAGAAATGTGTTGGAGTTAGAATATTGTCCAAGATGATGTCTCATGTCACAAGGCGTGACAACTACTTTTAAAGGAATGTTCAAAGCATTAAATGAAATCATATTTCTGCTGTGGATCTGCCAATTGAATAAAAAAGATAAATGCAGCAAGTTTCATTTGTGTGTGTGTTTTGTTGGGGTTTTTTGGTTTTTTTTGTTTGGTTTTTTTTAGGTGCATCAAAGAAAGCTGATAAAGGTATCATTTAGATTTGTAATTTGTGTGGATGTCCCTGCTTTTCTTATAAATTCAGGGACTTAGAATCTCTGTCTCAAAGCTACAAATACAGACCTCCTCACAGCAGTTCCCAGGAAAACAAAAACCTTGAAGTAGGTCATCACATGCAGCTTGAAATGTATCAGAGGAAGGTGTCTAAAGGTAAAATACAAGCATTTCTGCCTTCTTTTGCTTTCCCATAGTGGAATAAGTATTATGAAATGTAGATAAGCTCAGAAAATGACAGCATCTACATAGCTTTTCTTTCTCAGTGAAAGCAGGCTAAGAGTACAACTGAAAATTATTACCACTAGTTCAACATCTGTGCAATATCTTAAAATATGGAAAAGCACCAAAATTTAACTGGATCACAAAGAACTTTATTTTGCCCTGGAATATGCCAGTGTTCCTCTGAGTGACAAATGACATGTACACGAAACTGCAAGGCTTTAGGTTGGATTAGTTGCCAGAGGAGCAGTAAATGCTAGCATATCAAAGTGACCAGAGCTACTTTGAACAAGTTTATTCAAAGCAAATATTAACAAGATTATATGTCACAGAGCAGCACACAATTGTGTAGTGAGCTGTGCATGGGACAAAAGAATAATAAATACTTTTAGGCTCATGCTCTTGAAATTGTTAGCTAACATATTTTTAAGTTTAGTATGAAGTTAACATTTTAAAAATAAAACACACTATTATCTGTATATATGCTTTCCTTTTTTAGACTATATATTTATCTCAACAGTCTCCTAAAAAATGCAAGTCTATTAACATTAATTTCACTAAACTGAGACAAATACTAAAACCAAAACTGAAACAAAAATCACTAACAAAAAAAAGGTTTATACCTATGCATGTATTTCTGTTCATCGCTCAGCTAAAACACAGAATACTATAAATATAATTTTGATCTGGTGGAAAACAGCACTGCAGAGAAGGACCTGGGGTTCTTGGTGGACAACAAGCTTTCCATGAGCCTGTACTGTACCCTTGTGGCCCAGAAGGCCAATGGTATCCTGGGGTGCATTAAGAAGAGCATTGCCAGCAGGTTGAGGGAGGTGATCCTGCCCCTCTAACTCAGCCCTGGTGAGGCCACATCTGAAATGCTGTGTCCGGGTCTGGGTTCCTCAGTACAAGAGAGACATGAAGCCCCTGTAGTGAGTCCAGTGGAGGGCAACAAAGATAATGAGGGCACAGAAGCATCTCTCTCACAAGGAGAAGCTGGGACAATTGGGCCTGTTCAGCCTCAAGGGGAGATGACTGCGAGGGGACCTCATCAATGTCTATAAGTATCTGAAGGAACAGTGTCAAGAGGCTGTTCTCAGTGGTGCCAATGAAAAGGACAAGAGGCAATGGGCTGGAATGGATGCACAGGAAGTTCCACCTGAACATGAGGAAGAACTTTGTCACTGTGCAGGTAACCGAGCACTGGAACAGATTATCCAGAAGAGCTGTGGAGTCTGTCTCAATGGACATATTCAAGAACCATCTGGATGCAATCGTGTGCCATGTGCTCTAGGATGACCCTGCTTGAGCAGAGAGATTGGACCAAATGACCCACTGTGGTCCTGTCCAACTTGACCCGTTCTGTGACAACACAAGAATTATAAAAATGCCATAAAACCCCTTTAGGTACAACCCTAAAATATCAGCAAACCACCTTCAGCATTTTGGTACTTCATGGAAATGTTCTTCAGTTTTCAGAATCAGCAAAGAGCCAATAAAGAAAAAGGCCAAACAGAAATCAAATATTTTAAAGAAAAAGTATATTTTTCCCAGTAGATGCCTAATAGTCTTGCTTAGAGCTTAAGGTAGGAACTATAATCTGTATTTACACTTGGCAACATGTTCAGAATCCAGTTGCATTAAATGTTCACTGGACTATTTGCATTAAATGACTGAAGTATTTAAACAGCTTGCATTACCTTGGATTATGAAAAACACAAATTAACATTTCATGCTAAAGAAGCCAGGAATACACAAACAGATGTTTGAAATAACAGTAACATCCTATTAGTGGACCTTGGGGCTTTCTGAGTTCCAGGAATCTTTTTCCTCTTCTGGTCCTTGATTAAGGAACTCTGATAAACCTGTCACCACTAATTTCAGGGAGAAAGATAAAAATAATCACTGTTGTGCATGTACTAAGGAAAACCATAACAATCTTACGGATTTCAATTTATACACTCAACATCTTAAATTACTTATTTCACAGAGTAACCAGAAAAGTTAAAAATAACTACAGGAGAGAAAATACTACAATTAAATTATATTTTGAAATATTAATATTTCAAAACACAGTGCCTACACAAAGTGATCTCATTAACTAAGGAGTTTTTAAAGACTCGGATATTTTCATAATACAAATCTAAGGACATAATTTCTTGTATATCATAAACTATAAGAAACAGAAGTAATCACTAAAATGTTTATTACAAGCAGAGTTTGAGCAGAAGCAGTTTCTCTAACTGAAACACTTAGCAATGTATTAAAAGCAATTAAAAATTAAAAGAGAAATTAAAGATTGTGATATGACCCTGCTATTCTATTAAAATAGAATGCTATTAAACCTCATTACTAGGTGAAGGCACATAGTTTCTGTGTTCAAACAAAACAGCCTATATTGGCAACATAAAAGGTTAAGCTCCACAGACAATAAAATACTTCAGTAAGATTTTAAATGGCTAAAAGAACTATATAATGACATGTAAGATCAACAATACATCCAAGTTTAAAACTAGATGAGTCTGTGACCAATCACCTCTTAATACAACTCTTAAAACCTAACACACACAAAAAAAGGTACAAATGCATCCACACGAAGGGATAACAAATCTTTTAAAAAAAGATAAGAATTTACTGTAGAAAGGGAGGGATATCACTCTCTTAAATATTTTTACCACCTCACAAACTGTGATAAAAATATTTTGAATTTTAATTTCACTGGACGAGTAACTGCTGCTGCTGCTCCACTTTCAAGTTCATCTTTGTAAGAGAGAAAAATTGCTGCTTCAAATGTGTAAGATCAAGTTTTTATCATGTAAATACTTCAGCAAAAATCTTAGCTCACAGAAACAGTTTCCATTAGGTGAATTGCTCCAGTAGAGACATATGCTTTTCCATGTCAACAAGATAAAGTCTCACATCATTACTCCTGTTATATTTACGTTTAGATCCTCTGATTTGGCTCCTGAAACCGTGACAGGATATATTTGAAAGACTGTCACCTCCTCCATTGAAATGAATAACCTTTTGTCAGACAAGTACTTCACAGACCATTGTGATTTTTTTCTGCTCGTGTCACAAATATATGCTTGACTTGTTCTAATGGAAAATATTAAATGTAATTTTGTGTGTGTGTGTGCACATACTGTACAGTAGGAAACCATGGAAAAATGCTTCCAAGAGCTGAACATTTTCTAGCAAAATGCTGGAAGTCATTCAATTATTGCTAACAAATAGTTAAATATATTTCTATTTCACAGGAAGATTATGAGTTTACTTGCTTTTTCTTTTATATGCTTAGCACACACATGGGAATAGGAAGCAAGGATAGAAACTTAAAAATCTCCCTTTTTTTGACAGAAGAGTCCAGAAGAGTGATTTTTAAATTATTATTTTTATTTTCTTTCTCTCTCTTCTTTGTACAGCAAATATAATGCTTAAGTAGCCATAAGATTTTTCGGGATTATGACAGATGAACTGGAACTACTGCTTCTTAGTAAAAATATTCTCTTTCCTTTAAATTCTGAATTAAAAAAAAAAAATTGTTGCACATTTCATAATACTTCTAAACTACAGATTACAAACAGAGCAGGTTATACAATTTCTTCCAAGTGAGAGACAGATATGTCACAGATTATTTTCTTTTCCCCTGGCTTTCTTTTCCCCTTAACTTTACAATCAAGGAAATGAACTTTCAGATCTGTTCTGAGCATTATCACAGTCCTGACTATACAACTGTATTCATGCGTTTTTGGCTTTAAGATTTAAAATCCACATATCAAAAATCTACTGTAATCTGTTAAAAAAGTGCACAAGATTTCAGGCAAGAAACCTAACATTTTTCTGGAGTATGTGTGTGTACACCTTTAGGTGTATGTATATGTTTGGGAGTCAGCACGACAAAGTGAACTACAGTTGACTTAGGAGTTGTGCCAATGTATTTACTTTGGCTTAAATTATGGGATCTATTTATTGTAGAAAGTACTCAAAGGACCTGGGTCCCTTGAAGTACTGGCTGTTCATCCGGGTATGGATTCAAGGGAGATAACCATTTGTTTTTGAAGCAGATTCACATTTGCATTTTATATATTTCTCTGCTGGAAAGTAGAGTCACCAAAATCCAGTAATGGGACAAGGGTCATAAAATATAGTCACAAAATTGAAGAAACAACTGGTAAGATAAGGATAACATTGCAGGGACATTCCAAAACAAGCAGACAGAAAAAGAAAAATCAGGAGCAAGTTACAATTGTTAGAATGAACAGTTAAAATAGCTAATTAAAGCCTCAAAATGTTTCAAATTTTTTTTTTTTTTGCATATGTACCACTAAACAAGTCCTAAAAATCTATTAAACTCTGTATAGAAATCCTAAATTGTGAAATAGATCACTTAGGTAACAACTATTATTTTAACATTGGAAAAGTAGTACAACTGTTAAAAATGACTCTATTTTCTGAAATTTAGGTGCCTAAATTAGTGTGCTTCAATAAAGGAGTATCCAAACACTTCCAGGGAAATGGGCAATTTCTAAAAAAGTTCATAGAAGGTTAATGAGAATTGGCTTTCACACTTATTCCCCAGCTTTCAGAGACTGAACTGAGCCAAGTTTATGTAACTACGGAAGAGTCAAAGTCCAAAAATAAGTCATAGCATAAGTTCATATCAAACATCTGTAGAGAGAAGAGAGCAAACATCTGGAGCAACAAATGACTGTGTGTTATCTTTTCATCCAATTTCCTGAAACCAAAAGCCTGGCAATTACATTTAATCTTCTTTGGAAATAAAAGAGAATGAAACGTTTGGCAAAAAGCATAAAAGTGGTACCCAGAATTCTTCTTAGTTAGAGAGTAGTAAGTACATTTTCTTTCAGATGTAAAAGTAGAAATCATTCCATCAGTTGGCTTGTCATATATACATGATTTTCCATTAAGATGCAAAGGAAACTGTCTAGAACAGCAGAATTCCAAACACTATACGGACCCAACTGAATCGAATCAACTAAAGTCATCCTGAAATTCAAAAACTCCTTTATATTGAGTTAAGTTTATAGGGAAACAAAATTTTTGAGCTGAGGATATTTAAACTCAGTCTAAGAAATATTGTTTGGGGTCTGTGGCTCCCTTGCATTTACTCTCTTGTTAGGGAAATAAGACTTTACATCATCTTTTTGCAAAATCCAAGCTATAAATGGCTAAAAAGGAGAACATAGTAGTGATAGATTTCAAGATATATTGCATATTAAAGATATTAGAAGACAATACCAGAAGACTGATGAAACACTTCAGAATATTCAAGTCCCTTTTCCCACACTATAGAAATTCAGTTTTACCCAAAAATTAGCAGACAGTCTGTGGATTAAATTTTCTCTAATTTGCTACCTTTCAGCTAAGGAGTCACCTACTTCATTTTTAGCAAAGTACTTATTTAAGAAAAAACCATTATGTCTTAAGCAACTGAATACCAAATCTGCAACGATATCCTACTGTAGCCTTAAGTGGCACTGATGGCTCTGAGTGTGTTCCACCAGGGTTATTGCATATTCTTTTCACTGCCCACACAGCACTTTGTGCTGGCTACAGCTCTTTCTTATTTTCAATCCTTAGCTTGAATTCATTTTAAAGCATGTCCTTGGGCACATCCTGGAACATATCCTACTTACTGTAACATGAAAGAGTATGTCAAGTTTTAATGAAGGTTATGGGACAAATAAGCCAGTGAGCATAATTCAGAATTTATGTTCTTCCCCTTCTAAAGGAAAACAGTTGCTGAGAGTACTCAAATGCAAATTTACAAACAAAAACCATTTAATGCACAGCCTAGGATTTCATGGATGAAGTTTTGTCTCTAAAAGAAAACAGTTATAGAAGCAGCAAAATTTGAAGTCTTTTATATATATATATCTATATCTATATATATATATAGATATATCTGTACCTAAATTTATGAGTATAATAGTTTGCTTTTAAGTATGTTCTGTGCTTTGCACTTCTCTGGTTTAAGAAAGAAAAAGTTTCTCCTGTCAGTTCCTGCAGACCGTCCTGTGTCTGGAGACAAGTGTGTCATGCTGTCTTTCACTCTCAACAGGAGTACAAGATAGTGGATAACTGATTAGAAGTAAAATGTCCTTTGCTCTCCTTTCCAAGAGCTGAAAGGATTTTTAACTGTGGCTCCCAGCACTGGTTTTCCCCACACAAAGCAGCTCCAATGGGTGGCCAGGAATTAATTTTAACCCCTGTTACTCATTGATCAAGTACTGCACTACAGATAAGTTCCCATTTTTATTTGATGTAACCGTAGAGGAAAGATCAGTTTCTTTAATTAGCTTTAACTGACTAGGATGACTATGATTCCCTGGAAAACAAGCAAGGCAGTTTGTTTTGGTTTTTTTTTGTTAAAACATACATTTCTAACATTTTCTACCCTGTGAATGCACACAATCACTTTTAGTTTTGCTTACAGAATAAGAAAATGGTTTCTTTTAAAAAGTGACTGAGGTATATCCAGACAAGGCAATAATCCCTTACACAGCATGAGAGACTGTACTAGAAATCAGTACTTCTGAGACTTTACATGGCCAGATGAGAAAGACATCTTAAACTCTTAACTGAAATTATGTAGAATGATTTTGTTTAATTCATTGCATGCTGAAATACCTACTGATACACTTCTGAAGTGTGATTTTTTGCATCTAAAAGGCATGTTCCAGATATATCAACTTCAGAAGAATGCACTCAATTAGAATAAACAGTTGGATTTGAAAAGCCTGACAAACAAACTTATTTGGTTCATAATTACTCAGAGGATTTCACATCTTTTAAAGTTCTATTACTTCACCACTGGAATTCTAGACAGAGGCATTGTTACAGGTTAGTTTTACAGGAAAAATATCCCTTTTGTAATTCTCTCCACCTTTTTCCTGTAACTTATTATTAGCAAATAGAATAAACAAGATACTTAAGAAATACCCAGACATTTCAAAATAAATAGAAACAAGTTCCCTTTCACATTTATTACTTTTTTCTTAAACTAATTAAAAAAAAAAATCTTGCCTTCACTGATAAACTAAGCCATAAAAATTTCAGGTTTCTGACAATTTTCACCTTGATATCAGTTTTTAAAACTTAATCTACTATGTCATATTCTTATGGTAAAGGCTAAAACAAGAGAAAATGCACAAAACTTTTGTTTTAAATTACTTCCTATTCTGTAGGTTCAGATGAGGGATTATCTAATTTAAGTTATAGAAAGATCAGTGAACCATAAAATCAAGAGCAGAATTCCACCTTTCACCAAATATTTAAATAAGAAGACAAAGAAGCTGCCCCTTGGGCACTTCCAGAGCAAGGCCTACTCAGAGAGGCCACAGGCACGTGGCCACCAAGCAACTGCTGGCACATCTGAGACCAGCTCCCAACAAGTCAGGGCCAGATGCATCCTGCATGCAGCACTGCCAGCCCTCTGCAGGGAGAAGGCCGAAGATTGTCATAAGAATACAGGTAAATATGGTCCCAAGCAAACTCCAGGGCTGAGGAGCATCACCAGGAGTGACATGGTCCTCCAAAGAAAGGCCTCACAGCGCTGATGCCTGATGACAGCCCTCCCTACCCGGACTGCTTCAGCTAGGACTCAGAAGATTTAGGTTTTACACTAAATGAAAACTATTATTAAACAGACAAATTATTCTTTCAAAGAGCATGAGAAAGTTACAGATTCAGCTGGTCAAATCCAAGTTGCTGACAAAGCAACATAAAATTTGCTGTTCTGTAGCCGTAACATATATAATAGTATATATTTTATAGAACACAAATACATTTTAAAAGTGGGAACTTTGTTAGGTTAAATTTAGGACTTGGAGAAGGATTTCAAAGTACTTCTTCCATAGCAACCAAGAACAAACAGTTTAGTCAGTAGAGGGAGGAGTTTATAAGGTCACAGAAAACAATACTTCTAACTATTGAGAGTTGGCTATACAATGGAGCAGAAAAACATGGTACTTTCGGATTATCTCTCTCTACTCCCCTTCCTATGGTTGATGTAGGTTTGTTTCTCAGTCTACGTCTGTTTGCTTGGTACCTAGAATAAATTGATTAAGCTTTAGGAATTAGTGCAACTCAGAGGTTAACAATACTGGTTTTATCTGTATTTTGTCTCTACTTGGCTATAAAAACCCCTAAGCATTATTAGCTCGTATTGGCATGAATCAAGAGTTTTCAGAGCTACTTAGGCAAAGCCTCATTTTGAAGAATGAAGATTACTAAAAGAGAGTACATCAAACTAATAAGCAATTTAGAATAAGCTCTGAATCATATCTCAGAATTGTTTTTCTGCAGTTTGTGGGCACTATAATTTTTTTTAGAATACAGAATATTTAATGACAATAGCTTATCTAGGTAAAAAATACAGAGTAATATAAACACTAATAGTCTTGTTTAATACAAAATATTGTATAGTATTAAGCTCAGAAGAACAATGAAGATGTAAGACTATATTGTGTATTGATCATGAGATGTGACCTTCTCTTTTTTGCACTATAAATCAAGAACAGGTAGGTAATTCCTGATTCAACTATGAATTTACTCAGTTAATAAAAGAATTGCCTGTCTATGTCATTGAAATTGCCAGAACTCTATTTACATGAGTGTATGAGGCTGTATTCAGCTGCTACAGGGATCTTGCATCTGATTCATGCTGAATGTTGTCAGTTGTCTAATCTTGCAGGTTTTGAACACTCAAACACAAACCCCTGTTTTGTTCACTGATCTTTGACATCTGCTTAGAAGCAAATTAAGGTTGCTCTGGGCTTGTAATCAACAAATGCATTTATGATTACCTATGTATCCATGTTTATAACTTTAATTAGCTCTGAAAGCTGACTCAGCATTACTAAATAAAGATATTAATGAAAGATGCCTACTTAAACCCCTGATAAGCACTTTATAAATTTAACTTCATTTTATACTGAATACTTCCACTAGTTGAATCACTCATGAACTCCAAGATCCCTGTGCAAACCATAGAAAAAGCCTTTCTGGAGTCCTAGTCCTTACTCCAAACTCTAAATGAGGACTTAATATGACATTTCAGAGTTTTGGGTGATAAAAGGATTGTTGGAAACATGTGGACAATGAATTCTGCTTCCCAGTGAGGTGAGCTGTAAACACAAGAGAGATGACAAACTTTTTCTGCTCAGCAAAGGAGATTCTTGCAGAAAGCAGAGACCATGGCTTCTTTTGAAAGCATATATTAAGTTTGCTGGATACCAAAAAGAGAATTCAACAAAGTCTAAGAAAGAAAAGGCAGACCAGCAAATTTATACCGTCAGACTTACTTTTAAATGAAGAGGAGTTGTTGTGAAGATTTGCGTACGACTCAGCTTTGGTATTCTACCATAACATACCTTGAGAGTAGTTGTATGTCCTTGTCTCTTCTACTATTTCCAATTCAGATGACACAACACTCTCTGACAAATTTGGCTGCATTCTGGGGAAAGCAGAAGTATGCTTAAGTTTACATTTTCAGTGACTTGTTGGAATAATGTGAATGAGAAGAAGAGAATTCAGTCTAGAATTTATTTATCCTTAAGTATTGATCCCTACTTGTAGCAAAGTATCTTGCAATACAGATCTTTAGCACAACTTGCCTTGTAAACTGTCTTCCACGGAACTGTCAATATCCAGCCTGGTTTTGCATAAATGATCCAGAGGAAGTGAATTTTAAAATAAGTTATTTTTGACTACTGTTTCTTTTAATCCGTTCCTTGATGAAATAATAAATATAATCAAACAATCACATTATACTGTTTCCTTACTTACTACCCCTTTTCCTTCTCTTCTCAGAAGTCTGAGCACATGTTGTTCAGTTAACACTGACATTTGTGGCTGTAGAAAGCAGTTCAGCTACAACCAAGACAGACTAAAACTGGAAGGCATTGGTTGTCCTCTCTAAGCTGGCAACTGTTGGAAGAGTGAAGAGCTTGGCTCCACCTTAATGACTGCCATATTCTCTCCCTCAGGGTGAACAAGCCTCAGCCCCTCAACCTCTCCTCATAGACAAAGTGGTCCAGGCCCCAAACATGTGCTCCAGCCCTGTTCCCTCATCAACTATTTCTAGTTTATTCATATCAATAAGATGATGCCATTAATCATTCATAATATTTTCCTCATAATATAATTGTTATGATGCAACACTATACCTGGACACTGTTCTGGATGGAGTCTATTGTCAAGTAGAGGGGAATAATTTCTTTCTCCACTTAGCAGCTGGCTCCTTTTAATGCAGCCCAGCATACCTTTGACCACTGATGCTGCCAGGGCACACTGCTGGCTCATTTTCAGCCTGTGTCTGCCAAAGCACCAAGGTCCTTTCCAACAGAATTTCTCCACAGCTATTCAGTTCTCAGCCTATACATTTGCAAAGAGCAATTCCTCCCACCAGGCTGCATTTTGCATTTTCCATGTCAAAATTCACAAAGCTCTTCTTAGAACTTATTTTAGCTATGAACAGATAAGATCATTAGCATACCCTTCCATAAGACAGCCTAAAGTAATTCCATTCCTGAAGGCAGGCTTCTTCCCCACTACTGAAAAGATAAACAAGGTATTTTCGATATTTACTGGTTTTTTAGCAGTTACCCTTTCAGAGCCAGTCATCTCTCAAATATTGCTCTAAGACATAAATTGAAGTTATGAAGTCTTTAGAGCAAGGTAGAGAAGAGGTAAACAGGGATTTATTTTTGGCAACATGTCAAACATTTGACTAGTTAATTCACAAGTTTGACAGTGGATTTGCAGATTGCTTAAAACACTGTTTGCTAGATACCCTTAAGATTTCAAAATTAACCTCTGAATGTTATTAAGAATTACTTCTACCCTCATCTTTGCACAAGCCACATGAGAACAGCCAGTTGCGTGGGGCAGCACTTCAGTGAAGAGTTTTTGAATACACAGAAATTAGTATCAAACAATAAAAAGTGCCATGAATAAAAAAAAATTACATTATCTATTTCCAGGACATCAAAAAAATCTTGAAACTTGGTAAGGGTAGAAGTAGGAATAAGAACCTTGGCTGGTGGGTCAGTACTTGCATCCTGCCTGGCTTCAAATTCCCAAACAGACACAAGATTACTTCTTTGTTCCAGGCTGAGTGGAATCAAAGATAGAAAACACTCACTACCCAATGAGATGAAGAACACTGTATTACTCTATATATCTAGCAACTAAGCTTCACTTTTTCAGCATTGTTGCCAAAGCTAATTGTGCAAAACCTATCCCAAAGGAATAGATACATGAACATCTGCATCTGCCACACTAAGTGTGTTTACTTCAGGTGGTTTGTTTTTGAAAGGAAAAAGATTGCTTCAAGGGAAACAAAAGATTTGAATAGAAACAAGCTTCCTGACTACCAGCAGCTTCTTTTTCATGGTAATTTTCTTTGAGGACACAGACATATTGACAAAGTATCTGTAGGAAAAAGAAGCAGTCCTAAAATGACAAAAGGTCAAATTCTTATCAGGACTATATAAAAACCATATGCCACCATATAAGGTATTTAGGAGTTGAAAATTGATATGTCATTTTGCAAACAAGTCATACTAAACATTTTTATTCACTGAAAGAAGGTTAAAGTAGAGAATAGAAAGAAGAAATTTCTTTTGGGTTACTTGCAATAAATTGTACCTATCACCAAAGTACACTATGTCTGTATCTTGCAACTGGCCAGTCTTAGTACCATCTTAATAGCCCTCTTCGATGTACACCACAAAACCTTTTATGTAAACTAATTTATGCCAGGACACAGCAATATTGATACTTCACAATTTATTTGTTTCATTATTTGAGGTCTTGAGGCAGTGTGACAATTCACAAGTTTGCTTTCTTTCAGAAGTTTGTTTGAATTTGAGTAGAGAAAAATCCTATTTAAAGAAAAACTAAACAGCACCATCATTGCCACACTGGTGAGTCTGAGAAAAGGAAGGTAATTAAGTGCTTGAATTTACTATGATCAAGCTCTACATTTACAGATAATTCAAGATATTTGCACAGGGTTGCATTGATCAGACTGCATATACATACAAAGACTTCCATTTCTAAGCTTCCCTGTTTCCAGCATATCTATCTTTAACTGTGACAGCTTGTAGTTGTACAGTGAAAAGCAGACCTGATGGCATTCCAGTCTCTTCTGTAACTACAGGATGTGTCCATTTGGTGACATCATGGAAGCTGAGATGCTCTGGCTAAGCTTAACAATTGAATTTTGTCTCCTTTTGTAATCTTGGATTTTGAGAGACTCCTGAGCCACACAGCACATCTCGCCAGCCCATGGCCTGAAGGCAGTTTTGTTCCTCTGTTAGGATCAAATTAGCTCATTGTGCTGCCTATAAGGCTACTAAAAAACTCACCTGCTGCTATCTTAACTTAGTAAGTCACTAAGACCAACTTTGTGTAAAACCCACCTGTCCCCCAGCCCTCATCCTCTCGAGGAGGAGAACAGGACAGCAACTGTTTCTGGTCTATGACCTACTTTTAATCTCTTTCCCTTTTAAGATAAAGAAAAGGAGATAATCCTGAGAATTTATGAATTTCAAAACACGAGAAAAGAGGGAATCATGTTGCATGTAATGTTTCTTAGACTTTTGTTCCTAAACTTGATATATAAACCATTCTTTTCACTTTCAAAAATACAATAAACATTCCCAGGAACTCTAATAACACAGAGAAGTGCATTTCAACTGCACAACCTTTATAACCTTTGTAATGCTGGTTCTTAGAGGACTATCCTCCTGCAGGAGTATTTGCTACTATTATTCTTACTCATATGCTGGCGAAGCTTTACAGTAACTTTTAAAGTATTTTTACACAACTGCTGGTAACAAGCTAGCAATAATATCTGGTTTTCACCTTCACTGTTCAAAAAAATTTTTATTGTGGTTTACCTCCAGAATACTTTTTTTCCCAATATTTTTTGGCTAACTGTTGTTCTGTGCAGCTAAGTTGTGTGTGCACAAAATTATATTACCACATTTGCACATGCATGTAAATGGGTACACATTACACAGAACTGTGGACTGGAATCTAACACATATAATTTGAAGGTCTTCAATAACATATTTAACTAATGGAAGAGCAAGATTTAAAAAATGGGGTTTTAAAAACAATTTATAGAGGAAAATGTTGAAATAGGTAACTTAGATTTATAATTTTTGTCAAAATACACTAGTTGCCTTCAAGATTGCATTGATTTGCAGGTCTTGCTGCAGTAATTTTGAGTGATGCGTGTAGTAAGAAATAAAAAAAATCTAATTATAATTTAAACAGTTATACACATTAATCAAAGGTTAATTCCAATAATGAAAAAAGAAAGTTGAATTCAGTGAAATTCATGCCTGAAAAAACAAGAATTCCTGTTCTTTGGCACATTCCGGCTCGATGTAAATAAAGTTGATTTCTTTTTATCCCACGATAAAACCCAAATCCTTCTATAAGGCAATTAATCAAGTTTCTTCCTCTTTTTTCAGTATCAATGAAACAAAGATTTACTTAGAAGTCACTCTAAATCAGATACCATGTCCTACCAAATAACAGGCTATACTTTTCTAAGATCTTTCTCTTTCCTTAACACACATTTCCTAACTGATAGTTTTACCAAGTAATTTAGAAAATTCTTTCATGAGGTAAACAAACTGACAACACTAGGGATTTCTTTGTCAGGTCTGTCACGTCTTGTATTCACCTGCCATTAACCTCATACTTGTATTTGCTCCTCAGCAAGTATTCATAGGATTTCTTCATCACCATCTTCTATTGTAAAAGTATCAATTTAAGTAAATGGTAAGAGTGATAAAGTTTCCTTTCTGAGAAACTTTGTCTTTCATGCAGCCTTACTGGAGGTTCAGTTTAATCATAAGCAAACTTATTAGCTTGGTCTGGACTGTGACTAAACTGCTACAGAATGATCATTAACTTACAAAGTTTTTAATAAAAAGCAAGTGCATACACATACACATAAAATCTTAACTTTGAATCTCTCAGCATCTCTGCATTGCTTTAAAACAAATGTTTAGATGTTAAGAAGACAAAAAATTACTATTTTTCAGACATAGATGCCATAAAAATTACTTATAGAATAGTTTCAAGTTAGATGAGTAAAATATTAAAGAACTGAAAACACATATGGACCAAAGTAATTAAAAAAAAAAAAGGAGCCATAGCAGTTGATTTCTGAATACATTAAAAACCACCATTCTGTTAAAGTGACTTCTATTTCCTATATCAACAGACTTAAAAATATAATTTTAAAAGTTAAAAAAATCTAAAGTCTTGTGACAGGAGGAAAATTATTGCTGTTCCTAAAACTCTGTGGCTGTGACTTTCACAATTTTGATCCCAGTATTAGAGAGCATCCTCAAAATCCACTGAATATTGATCTTGCTTTCAATAGTAGAAATCAGATACCCTTCAGTTTCCACCATTGTGGCCATTGTACTTGTGACCATTTCACATCTTCTGCAGAAATTTTAGCATCTTGTTGGAATGGAAAACAACCTAGACATAAAAAATTACTCCTACCTACCTATTAGCTCATTCATTTCTGAATATGCATAATCAGTCTCTGAGGATTAAAGAATGTAGTCCACCATTTTGTGTTTGGACTCATTTCTTTTATTATCATGTTTATTGCAGCCGAGTCTCCGACCAAACCATCTGATATTGTTAGAAATATTATTTTATTCCTAAAAAAAGGTTTAAATTTTAGCTGCATTTCTATTTAATGAGGGAGTTCACTTTTCTCAGAGACAGTTGTGATTTACTGGCAATACAAGGTAAACAAGAAAACTGGAGAAACAGGCAATGGTCACAGCAGCAACATTAATCACATGTCATAGAAATCTTCCTGCCATACATAACTTGACACATTGTCTTTTTCAGAAAAATGTCAGGGTTGCCCTCACTATAACCTTTCTTGACCTGTTGTCATCCTGTTATGTTCCTCCCCTCCATAACATCACTGTTTTAAAAAGAGCAAAATAATCATCACAATTCTATCTTACTGTGGAAGTTCTTAAAGTTTTAAAACATAAATTGACATTGGATAGGAAACTAAAACCCAATTTTATAAAGGCAGGTCCTTGAGAAAGCCCTCTATTTACTGCAATGGGTCTTATTGGCAAGTCCTTCACAAGAAACTACCTAACGTTTTAGAATATGTCAAACAGTAAAATAAAAGATTCTTTTCCCTGTTATTGAAAGATTTTACTCTTCATCCACAGAACCACAGAATATTCTGAGAATTCTGAATATTTGAAAGATCTTTGGGGTGAAAATACTTTAGAACACCAAGTAATTCAATTGAATAAACTCCATGCTCCCCTATCAAAGCATCACCTTCTAAAAGAAAAGCAAAAGGGTAAACACAACACACATAAAAAGCACAGTCAATTTGTATCGGTCTTGATCCCCAACAGCAAGTGTCAGAAGAACCCGCAGCAGCTGCTTGTTCTTGTTCTTGTTCTTGTTCTTGTTCTTCTTCTTCTTCTTCTTCTTCTTCTTCTTCACATATACCTTCTAAAACCTGACATATCTATGAGCTTCAAAGTTTTTAAGACACCTGCCTAACCTTTCACATCTAATCATGTGCAGCTGCTTCCCCACCTGAAGGCTGATTGCCCCCACTGCCAGCCATGAGTGTGCTACATCACATTTTCCTATCAGGATCAGCTCTATCTTAATAAATTAGACTACAATTATCATTAATTAGAGTTAGCTCAAAATCCATTTTATGCTATGGATACATTTTTACTTGGGTATTTTTGGCATTCTCTTTATTTAAAATTCTAATGGTGCTGTTCAGAATGTTTCCTGGTATTGAGGATTCGTAATTTCCTAGGCATGAAATATGCCTTTTACATAGCTCTAAACTTTCTGTACTGCAGAAGAGGTTAAGAGGCTTCCCAGGAAGTAGTCTGCATTTAAAAAAAAGTTTAAAATTCACTCTTACATCCTATAGTCAAAAATCATGCTTCATATTTGCTGTTAGCACTTATGCATATTCGTTTTACTGTTTTGGCCTAAATCCAGACAGGTGACAGGTATGCTTACAAGAGGTATTTACAGCAGCTCTGTCAGCACACTCTTCCCAGTGAGGCTGTCTTGAAAAACAAAAGCATTTCAGGGACAGTGTTGGCATTAATACTCAGGACTCAGTTTCATGAGCTCTGAGAGCAAGCCTTCAAAAGCTTAAAAGACTTCCAGTTGGAAGACAACTAATAGCAAAAACAGTAGGAGACCCAACTATTACCTTCTGTTCTGGCCCAAAGGCTCTGAAGAGATTCACATTTCATTGTTCCAGAGCAGGAAAAAAAATAGTGAAGATAAGGAAGAACAAACTGGGAACTGCTTCCTTTGATGCTTCTCATCTCAGAGAAATAGCAACGACATGAAAAGCAAAATCCAATTACATATTTTTGGCATGTGACAACCACAGCACAATAAACTGAGCAGGGAACACAAGAACAAAAACTCTGATGTAAGCACTAAAATTGGCATGAATGAAATGCAGCCATTTCGCTGTATTTCGTTTGTTTCATATATATATTGTTTCATTTCATTTGTTTCATATATATATTGTTCCATAACTATGTATACGAACGTATACAATATATGCAATGTACCCTATTGCATGTAGGGATGAAAGATATACAGCTGGTTTAGACAGTATTTCTTGCATTTTTGTCTTGGGATATATTAAAAATGTGTATTTGTTTATTTTATTAAATTTTGCTTCTTTACTGAACAGCAGAAGACTACATATTCCTGGAATGCATTCTTTAAATTGATCAAACTGATACTGATCCTTGGATTAGTAAATTATTAAAATTTGGCCTTTATTCAATTACTAACTAAAAGAAAAGATATCTTGTTTTTTGAAAACATATATATTCCTAAAAAGATTTTACTGAAGACCTTGGACCAACAGTAATCATATGGTGGATAATTTCTGAACAGTTTTCATCAAATTTTGTCAATTTTTTATTCATTATGCAGTTTTAATTGTAAATCACATAAGACTGTTTCTGTTCCCTAAGGAGAAAATTTTACATCTGAGATCAAAGGCCAACAAATGCACAATAGAAAAAATGCACACTGAAGATTTCTTATCTCTCTTTTCCACTTTTATTTTCACATCATGCAAATTCACTTTAAAGGATATGAGATTTGAATCCACTCTTTATTTGCAGTAGCCATTCAATATTTTTGCTGTTCTGCTTTTCTATAAACATAAACCCCCAAATATGTATGGTGCTTGCTATTTTTAAATATACCTGTCCATTTTCCCAGTGAGCCCTCAGGTCCTTAACTTCCAGGTTATTTTCTTTCTCACCACTATTGTTATTTTCTGCAAGCAGTTGAAATTATATGGAATGGGACACCTTCTCCTTTGCAGCACAATTTTGAAAATCTTGAGTGGCATGAGCTATCGTTGAGCTACAGGACCAACTTTTTTTCACAGTGATAAGGGACAGATTGCAAATGCATTCAAACAGCTAAGCTTGAAAATAGGATGCCTTGTGAGATTTTTTAAATGCATTTAGGCGTAAAACTTTTGGAAGTAACTTAGAAAACTCAATTTTTGCTTATTCCTGTTTTCATGCATAACCTTGAGCACATCATTGTGCATCTCACATTCCCTTGGTCTAAAGTGGATAAAGTATATTTAAATATGGTGGCCCCATCTCACACAGTAACATCAGGACAAGATCATTCATTGTGAAGTTGCCAAGGACTACTTCATTGGGGGAGAAATCATCGGGCGTATCTGCACTTGTGGAATGAGAGACACTGAGCACCATACACAGAACAATAATTTCACCTTTTCATTGCATAAAATGCTGATGGGAAAACTAAAAAATTGTAGAGATGTGGTCACAGAATATCTTTGTGTCCTTATCTTGTATGAATGGTACATTTCTATGAATTCTTTTCTGAGGATGTTTCAGGAAGTCAAATGTATACTAGGTTTACATATTTCAAAATACTAGCTTTGTTCTTATTTCAGAAAACATAGCTGCATGTAAAGAACAAACTTTACTTAGTTTGTCTTAGCACAGCTGATCTAGCCCAAGGACAAGTTGTTTGTTTTTTTTTTCTTTAAACCACAGTAGCTCTTGCTTTCTGTTATAAAATTTCAGAAAATTTTAGTCATGAATACACCATCTAGGGGAGCAATGTAGAACAGTTTAATTCATTTTCATGCTATTGAGGCATGCATCTGAAGAAAATCTGTAATAAACCACAATAATTTTCACTTCTGTAGAAAGAAGTGCATCTGTGAACACAGGTGTGTACTAATCTATAAGTACAGTGAAGGTCTTCAGTTACTCAACATTTTTATGATGCCATGATGATTTTGTTTTTGTATATATACCCCCTTTATATACTCTTTTATATAGCTTTTATGTATTCTTAAGGGCCTTTTAGCCCACATACTTCTAATTATTCAGGTTTGATAACTAGCATAGACCCAATATTCCTTAAGCCAGGAGACCAAACATCGTAGAAGCATCAGACACCAAAGTCTTCTTCTCCGGAACACATTTTGTAAACTAAGATACAGGGGGAAAGTTCCTCGGGGAGGGGGGTTCACTCAGCCTCTCATTGGGGAATCTTTGATAGAAATGTTAATTGGTAAGGCCTATAATGTTATACTCAAACTACTGTGGGTGTGCGTTTTGGGGGTGCTCCTGGGGGTGCATTTTGGTGTGCATTTGGATGTGCATTCCAGCGTGCTCCACCTGGACGGGGTGCACCAAGGATCCTTAAAATAAATGCCGAGGTAAAACTCCTTTTTCCCTTCTAACCGTGTTTGGCTCTTGATTTTAAGACCAAGGATAGGCATCATTATATACATGGGCCATAGAGAAGTGGCACTGCAGTGATGTACTTAAAGTCAAGGTGGCAAGTAGGGCTTTTTTATCTAATCTTATCTCAAGATATCTTTTGAGATTAAATAGTTTTAAACTACTTGCAAAAGAGAGAACCATCTGCCTTACAGAAAAATTATAAGTTCCACAAATGATTTTTTTATCCCCCACTGCGTATTCAGCACCTCAAACCTATCATTCTCTGCAAAGAACTTGTCACTGAAACTTTTTTCTGAAATGTTTAAAAAAAGTAGACATTAAAATATAGTGAAGATACTGGAAATATCAGTCCAAAAACCAGAATGATTTGCTTAGAGTAGTTATAACACACATATGAAACTACAATCCCCCCAACTATTACTGATGAAAAAATTAGCAACATAAAGGCAATAAAGTCCATAATATCATAGTAAATTCCTAAGTAATGGTAAGAATATGTGTAATAGAATAATCTGTAGCATGTTTACTGAATTCTGACAGTGCATTTAGCCCATATCTCAGCACACAGCACAAACAAAACTCAGTGAATTTGTACTTGCATGTATTTCCAAAGGTGGACTTTTCTGAAGGATTCACTTGCATAATCTGCCTCAGAAAAAATTGTTTCATACTTGCATGACCTAATGGGAATGAACTGCATGAACAAAGTCTGGTTCCTGTGAAAAATTTGTGAGAAGGGTTGTCACCCCCAGGCCACAGAGCCACCTCTGTGGTAGGATGTGACTGCTATGGGAGATTCTGGACCCCAAGTTCAGCAAGGCACATCTAAGAGTATGAGCAGAAATACTTGAAATACTCTGAGAAATGTCTGCTTGAAATTTTCTTTCATCAGAAGCCTACTTATTTCACTGCTTTCTACTATTCTTTATCTCCAGTAGCAGTATACATCTTTTAGAACATCAGAGTAGAAATAAGAGATCCTGAGCAGAAAAATAAGCAAGTTCAGCAATGAAGCTGTAGTCCTGTATATGACCACAGACTCATATCCATTTTTAACCTGAGCATGTGCTTCCAAATTACTTAATCATGCCACCATAAAGCTAATTCCTGAATGCTTTTGTCCTGACTGTTGTAATCATGCTCAGATGGCAAGTCTTTTAAAAAAACAGCCTGATTCTCATTGCATAGCAAATGATTTTTCCTTTAACCATTATTTTAGAAATAAACTCACCAAACAAAATACATGATTGTAAGTTAAATCAAGTCTCTAGTTTCATCCTGAAGCTAGTAGCAAATAAAACTGAATATTATTGAATTGCTTTGGACTAACTGGAAAATCGCAACATATAATTGTTATGTCGATACAGCTGTCTGAGTTCTGTCAAGCCAGCCTACATTTCAGACATTTGTCTCTTGTTCAAAGAAAAAGGAAAGGTGTTGATTGCATTTAAGGTTACATTCAAATTGTGTTTTTGCCTCAGACTAATAGTCCTGTTAGGCTCCTCTTTTGAAAGCTTTATTATTTTCAAAGAAAATACTGTAGGCAAATAAAGCTGTGTGTTAAACAGAAAAAGGTAATTGGAAGCTTGCTTTACCCTGTCATTGTATAACCCTGGTTACAGAGAAACACACAGAATATAAACACATATTTTTAGATAAAATTAAGAAGAGAACTATTCTAACTAAATAATTGAAATAAAATTTGTGTGCTATCATGTCCATTTCTGTGCTGCAAAGTATGTAATTTTTTTGTGAAACTGAAACTTCATTTCAAGAAACTATTCTTAATAGCATCCCTCTGCTAGAAAGAGAAATCAGTGGGTATTTAATATCATTTAACTTTGAGAAAATAAAGTATAGGATCTCGTATATTGATAAAAGGTTAAACTCAACATTACAATAATTCAATTTTGGGTAGATGAAGAGCTGGTAACAATAACTCACATTATCCTTTTAAGAAACTGATTTGTTTGGAAATGGATGCAAATGTTAGACTAATAGTATTGAGAGATGGAAAGAATTAAAATAATTTCTTTACTGAGATTCTGCTTTCAGAGAGGAAAATAGAGAACAGGAATTTCCCCATTTTTCTCATCCTGTACAAGAAATGGGCACTAGTTTCTGGGCTCAGCTTTGCAAAGCTGGAAGTTTTTTCCCCTGTTCATCAAAGGGCATCATTGTGGTAACATGAATGTACGGCTACCATTTTCAGTGGAGTGTCTGGTACACCATGTGGCCAGAACCTCAGCATGGGAGCACTCAACATGATGGATCCATGGGCTGCAGGGCCTGCTTGCTCCAGGGAATCACAGATTCCCTGATCCTGTTTGTGGCTACTCCATCACCACCACACAGCTGCTGTGGAAGTACTGTGGGACTGACCGTGCTGACAGTCTCAGTACTGGATTCAACATGGTTTTTCTCACATTCTGAAGCAATACTGGACTTACAAGGAGAAAATCAAACAAGACCAGGAAGGTTAATGTGACTGAATGGACCAAAATTTAAGGAGAACTCCTGGCCAGTGATTCGGGTGACACTTCAAGCATTTCTTATTCTATAAATGGTAGTTCTCCATTACTTTGTCTTAGAGTCTTCTTTAAGCTCCTCAGAGATATCAAATAAAGTTTGTTTTCAATCCCTATGTACAAAAACCTGCTTCTGTATTAGACCTAAAAGCAAGACTGTGCTAAGCTCTCAAAATCCTGTTAGAAAGATAAACCCCTAAATCTTCTCCTCTGTTTCTAGTGTCAAGCAACAGCTTTTGCTGTTCCCTTTGTGCTGTTACTTTTAAGCATTGACTTGAATATGTTAAATCTACCTGCTAAATATTTTGCTACGTGTCCATTTAATCTGAAAATGCCCCCTTTCCAAACTCTGCCATACTCAATGAAAATTCATAAATATATGTATATATTAGTACATCTGTATTTCTTTTTTATTCAATGTGGAAATCCACCTATATTTTCTCTATGTGGAGCAAGTCCTCTATCAAAATCTGAAACTACCATTTATCTCACTATACAATATTTCTTAGACATACTTACATAAGTATATATTTGAGTGCTTATATATAACGATACACTTCTGTTAGTATATATTGGTATATAGTTATGTGTATGTTATTTATGCCATACCTATATATTTCTTGTATGTACTACTTTCCCATTTCATTCATATCACTTCTACACTTTTTTTGAGATTTCAGCTTAGAACAGCCAGGTGCACTGAACTTCAAATCCACAGCTGGACAGCATGAAACCATGTGAAGTAAAAAGGCAAATATCTGTTTATTAGAGCACCAATGACTGATCTTCTGATGTGCTGATCTAATTAACTTGTGTCAAAACCAGTCCAAAATGCACAGATATATAATTTTTTGCTAACTTTCCTGTTCAATGTTTCAAGAGCAAGCCAGACTGGTTCACAGGTGGGATTTCTAGGTACAGTGAAATATATTCACTGAAGTAGAATTATCTGAATGGTGTGCTTCTGCAGTAAATGGATTTTCTACCCACTCTGCAGTCTCTGCTAAGAAATCTAACCAGCATACTCTACAATGTAAGAAGAGGATCAAGAAATCTACCAGGAAAAACAATCTGCAGAAAAAAAATTGTTTCAATAAAAAACTGTAGCAAGGTTTGTGAGGAGAAACTGTATTGTGAACTTTTATATCCTTATAGTGCTACAACACTATTACTACTTTAAACTGTACCATTTTTCAAACTACTATAAGAAAGGAAAGGTATGAGAAGCGCAGAATAAGATTTTCTTTTTTCCTTGTGGCAGAACCAGCGCTGTTGTGGTCACTTAGTAGTGTCACTTGGAGAAATGGTAGAAGCATACTAATGTAAAAAGTTTAATGGGTCATTTCAGTACGGGAGTTCACTGTGGGCTTAACTGTTAACCAGTGGCAATTTTCTCCCTACATTTCCTCACAAAAAGGAGGTTGTTCTTATTGATTTGTAAGCAACATAAACATGATTTTGCTCATAAATAAATGCTGAATCCATGTGAAAATAAAAGATATATTACTCTAATATAATAATAGCTGGACTAATTTTTCAAAACCTCATAAATTCCAAAAGATTAAAATAATTACAAGAGATGTTTTTGTTTAAGTAGCACTCTCATGCTTTAAGTGGCTTGGTTTGAAATAGTTCTGTGTCAGCTTAAAAGTATTTTTCAGTCTTAATTCAATTTAGCATACAAACAACAATTTAAAACTTGACCAGGAGTGAATCCTCCAGACTATGGTTTGAGAATTTCAGCCCTGTGGGTTTTGCTAGTGTTTATAATTAGTCAAAAGCCACTCTTAAGTTCTAGGGCAGTTTACAAATTGTGAGCTCTGTCTTCTTTAGAGTTCCTAGTTCCTGTGTTATTCTTTATCACCATTTACAGTGCTTTGACAGAATCTAAATTTCATTATATAGCAGTACAATGATGTCCGAATGATGATGAATCTTGCATTGCACTGTTTATAGGGAATAGTAATTATAAGCTAAGATGTTGTCCATCATTAAAACATTTTTTTTTCTTTTTTTCATTCTCCCTGCACTAAACAATAAGATTTTGAAGAAAAAGGAGCAAGAAAATTTTATTAAGTTTCCTAACAGGCAGCCATTCCTAACTCTCAGTGATTGAACTAATGTTCCATTTAAAATAAATTCAAAGGAGAAATAAAGAAAAAAACCTTACAGTGTTACAGGCTTAAGGTCAAGTAACAATCTCAATTGTCTCTACATTATGACTTCTAAGTTATAAGATGAGATTTAACACCTACTTTTCAAAGGGTTTGAAACACTGGTTTTGTAGTAAAAAAAAAAAAAAGGAAAAAAGCTATGTTTTTAAATGGTGCTTGGATTAAGCAGCATGCTTTGAAATAAAAACAATAGAAGTACTGTGAGAATTTGAAGTTGAACTGCTTGGACACTAGACTAATACTGTCATTATAAATCGTGTGGAAAGACTTGAAGCTTAGGCTGTTTTTTCTAGATATGAAATCCAATACTTTTAGAAAATACTACTGAGTTTTGAATTTCCTCTCTGAGTTCACATCTGGGGGCATAATGTCTAAATAAATGTGGTCATCCTTTCCTAAAAAACATCTCTTTAACTCTGACACAAACTGACACTATTATTAGTCACTTCTGAGCATTAGGAAACACTGCAACTTTCTAAGAACCAGAGTTTTCTTAGTAATGCAGTTCTGTTCAGATTGATAACTCTTGACTGTTGATGGACAAAACATGATTAAAAATGATGTGCCTTTGAAGAATCAAATAAACTCACAGAATAGCTTTGAAGGATATCTTGTAATATAATGGTTTAGGTAAGTATCTAAAAATAAAAAATCCTATATCTAGCAATTACTGAAAAATGAGACTATCAGCCAACCAGGCCATATGTATGTACTATTCACATAAAATAGTTTCCAGAATTTTTCAAACTTCCAAACTAATAATGCCGTACCAGTGAACTATGGGTACCAATAATAATTCTCATGGAAGACAATTCAGTCCTGTAATTGTTCACAAAAGTCAAAGAAATGAAGATAACATAAACCATAATAAAAGCCGGGGTGTATTTACTGGCTAATGTAAACCCATCTAAAACTTTGGAACTGAAGCCACTATCTCTTGTAAAACTCTACACCGAAGTGGATCCTGGAAGGTCCCAGATTCCAATAAATGCACAATTTTTTTCTTTTATTTTCTTAGTAAGTTTATACCAAATGAAATTTTCTGAACTATGTACACTAGCACTCAGTAATATCCTGAAGGGTGAATATGCTTATAATCTGTAGGTATTGGTGGTGCTGTGAAGCATGAGACAATACTACAAGAATAATTAGATCCTGCTTCCTAGTAGGAAAAGAAATAAAATTCTTAGTACAAAATTTCAAAGTCATGTACTAATGGAATAATATGAGGAGTTATATTCTAAAGAAATACATCATTAGTTGAAACGGATAGAAAATGAGAGAGATCTGAGTATAATTTTTCGTTATAGAATCATTATAAGCAACAACATAGGAAAGAAATAATGCTAAGATCTGTCAGAAAAAGCATCTCCAGTATAGGAAGGCATAATATCATAGCTACAAAAAACACAGAGAAGATCTTAATTAGTATATTCTGTATGATTATGAATATCTATGTTCAAAACCAGGTTAACTTGAAACAAGAATAGTAATTGACTGCTAGGGTGATCAGAGAAGGAGCAGGAGCACCTATTAAAAAAAAAATTAAAATCACAGCATCACAGAATGGTTTGGGGTGGAAGAGACTTTGAAGATCATCCAGTTCCAACCCCCTGCCATGGGCAGGGACACCTTCAACTGGACCAGGTTGCTCAGGGGCCCATCCAACCTGGTCTTGAACACCTTATCTAGTTCAGCACAAAAATGACTGAGAAAGATATTGAGTCTCTTTAGGTGTGTTTGTGAGTAATAAGGAGGATGGGGGGCAGGAATCATATGACTAATCAAATGTGATAGGATGCACTTGAAGAGTCTAGTGGAAATTATTAGAAACAGGTTGCCAAGAGTCCAATACTTGCTGACTGGGTTCTTTTAGATATTCCACACATGAAAAGTGAAACGTTAAATGCCAAATTTACTTATTTGAAATGATCTGAAATTGGATGGGTTTTGATTGAGCAGAATGATACACTAATATACTTGAATCAGAATATGAGCCCAAATCACACTCAGCAGAGTATAGCACTTTGTTTATTGGTAACAGGTTTCAACAGAAAATAAAACAAAAATTTTTTATCCTGAGAGTAAACTGAGTGCTAGAATGATTGTCTGAATGAAATAATAAAAGGAAAGAGCTTAAGTTTTTCAACATACTGCTTACTTATTCAGGAAGGAATTTAATAGCAGGGCAGGAATCTTCTCAAAGGTGGAATATTAAGTCTGGGAGAAGAGTATCTTGGGGCACAATTTACTGTACTCTCAAAAGTGTAGCAGAAAAATTCGTTACTCTTTCCTGTTGCTTATTTGCACTCTAGTTTTACTGCAACCACTTTGTGCTTTAGGATTGTGGCTGATCAGCTGCAGAAGACAAGGGCTCCCCCACCAGTGCATAAGCCAAGAGTTCATGCTCTCTGTTATCTTCCATTTACCTGTGTGATCTATAACGTAACTCTCAGACCTGGAGTTTGCTACTTGTGTTAATGTGTTCTGCTGTCTTTGGTGAAGTCAGTGCTCATGAATGCACTATGCCCCAGGCTGTTGGGATTACAGGTCTAGCTCCCTACAGACCACGCCTAAAAATCCTATGTAATAATAGAACAATATCCCAATAGAATTGAATGTCTCTTATTTATTGAAATGCTAAGTTTTATGCAGAAAAAAGTATTTGTAGGCTTGTTTATATTATCTTTGATAATGCTTACAAAAATAGAATTTCCCCTCTTAATATACTGGAAAGAATTTTAGGTGCCTTTTATTTATCTTAGTAATTGGATTTGCACTCAAGATTTTGTCTCACAAAGATAAAAGCAATTGACAAAGACAATTGTGTGTGTCTAGGTGGGCGGAGAGAATTTTCCCACCAAATATTTGCATGTGGCTTATGACAGAGAGTCACAGGGGAGAGGTGTAGGAGAGAGCACAGGTCAGCTTGTTCTCCTATTTGTAGGATCCTGATTCCACGAAGTCATGGTTTCTGATCTATACCCACGGGTTTTTCAGAGACCTAGCAGTGACATATTAGAATGAAGGGTCTCAACCTTGTTTCAGGATAAAGAACCAGTCTGCCTGTGAGCACCATAGCCTGGCCTGGCAGAGTTTCAGCGATGCAGTGGGCCCTGTGGTTCCTGTTGAGAGGGTAATTCTGAGCTCAGTTTGCATCATGGACAAGATATTTTACCAAAGCTCTTCTCAGATTGTAAGCAAAAACTGTCCCAGGAATACCTGTTAAAGGTGTTGCCAATCTATGTTTTTCTGAATGTTAATAGCACTTTTAGAACAGATTTCATTTATTTCCCTTTCTCTGCTGCCTAGTCTATAACCTCTTGCCATTTATTTTATTTGCTTTCCTGAAGGCAACAACATAAAACAGGGCAGACATATTCTTCATCCCAGTAAGAACCTAAAAGTAACTTTTCTTCTGTCTAGTATAAAGATAGCTTTCTGGTAGCCAGGACTTAAACATTTTAGTATTGGTGTGTCAGGTGGGGAAATTAGACAAGTGCTTGCTGAATATTTCATGCTTCATCCATCCTAAGGTACTGGGATTGCGCATCGCTAACTCCAGATGTACTTCATCACTCTGTGCAGTGAAATTCACTGAGAATAAAGCTAAATGAAAGAATTCAAGACCTTGAATTTTTATTGCCCATGTAATCCTGAGAACGTCCCATTCTTCCAAAGTACACTGAGTCCTGATTCAAAAAGAAAATAAATTATGATGAAGAGTTATACAGAAAAAATCAGTGTCATTTTACAATATGCAGCATGGTTCATACTATTACTCTTGGTATTTATGGCACACCATCTTAGAGGGCAGAAATTGAGGGATGATTTTAAAGGAAGGATTTCTAAAACTTATGAGATATTCATTGGATACATTCAAGAGTTACTGCAGTACCAAAGCAACACAATTTCAAATAAAATCCAATATAATAAAGGAAAAACTTAGAGATGTTGTATAAAGTATTTGCACAGAACATATAAGCTTTTAACCAAAGGATGTGATATTAAGCGGAAAATACATAAAGGAAATATGACAACAAAATCTTGCTCCAGAAAAAATAGATACAAATTAGTGTTATCAGCTTAATTTTATTTGTTTAAAAAAAAAAGTTTTCTATTGTAATATTTTTTAATAGATTAAAATATCTTTTTTCAATATCAACAACATTGAGATTCAGTATAGAGATATGTGACATATAGTAAGCATCTTAACCTAACTTGTTTACAAATATTTAACTCTGCAGTAATGAGTACTATATGGTAAATTTGAAGTAAAATATAACACTCCACTGCCAAATATATCTTTTCTAGACAAAAGATTTGTTTCCAATTCTCACTCAAACTTTCTTACCTCAGGTTTCGCTCAAGCACTAGTGTGGCTCCTCTGGGAATTTCAAAACCAGATATTGTTTCACCCTTGTTTGATTGGGATGGTCAGAACAAAATTTTTTATATTTACCCATATGACACTAGTGGGATCAGCTGTGCATGCTTCTTTTCACCATTATATCAGAACCAGGAATAGTTAAAAGAGGAGCAGAACTGTGAGGATGTGGTTAAAAGAACTATAGACCTTGTATTGAAAATGCAATTGCCTTCACAAACACCTTTCGAATGTTGCAACCCTTGAGTATCTTCATGCAAAACTGTTAAGTACAAAATTGAAATTCTTCAGGTATTTAGGCACTGTTAATTGAATCTGCTATTAATTACAACAGGGAAGTGATTCAACCATTAAAGAGGTCTGAATAACTTCATTTTACTTCTTCTCTAGTTATGTCATCAGCTGGTGTACTAAACTCTGCTGTAGTGTTTTTACACTGGAACTCCAATTATGATTCCTATGCCATCCTTAAAGCTTCTCAGATAACCATTACCATGAGAAAGCTTAATGCTAACTAAAACAAAACAAACAAGTGGAATATCCAACCACAAACATAAAAGTTTCCTAGAATATGGATCTTTAAGAAAAAAAGTTTAGAAGGTGAACTGTCTTCACTCTACTGGCTCAGAGAGCAAAGTGCAAATATGGAAGTGCAAAGCTTATCACAGAATCACACAATCTTTTATGTTGGAAAAGCCATCTGAGATCATCAAGTCCAACCTGTGACCAAACACCACCGTGTCAACTACACCATGGCAATAAGTGCCACATGCAGTCTTGCCTCATGAAAGCATACAGAGAGATCTGACCCTGACCCTAAGTACCCTGCTAATCACTTTGTCTCTCCCCACTGCAGGAGGGATGGGGAAGAGAATCAGAGAAGAAAAGTTGAGAAAACTTGTGAGCTGAGACAGAAACAGTCTAGTAAGTGAAGCAAAGCTGTGTGGGCAAGGAAACAAACAAATTATTTACTACTTGCCACCAGGAGGCAGATAAAAATATTCCTCCTTCCTCTTCCATTGCATTTCAGCTTTTATTACTGAGCACAACATTTTATGGTATTGAATATCCCTTTGGTCAACTCTGGTCAGCCATTCCCTCACAACTTTTTGTGTTTTCCCATCCTGTTTGCTCGGGGAGGCAGAGGGCAGAGTGGGTAGAAGAGAAAGCCTTGATGTTGTACAAACTCTGCCCAGCAATAGCCAAAATACTGGTGTGTTATCAACACTGGGTTTTTTTGCAAATCTGAAACACAGCCCCATGCAGGCTGCTATGAAGAGAATTAACTTTATTCCAGCCAGACTCATTGTGGTATGTATACAGACTTAAAGCGACACAAGTACAGAAGTAAACATTGACATAATAAATTTTTTCCAGGCTTTTCTGACATTCTGCCATTGGCCACTCTGTTTCTAAGTATTAATACTTTTTTTAAAGCTATCATTAAAAAAAATCTGTAAATAAAAATGCTTTTTATTTTTGTAAGTTTAAGGAATGATATTTCCTGAACTTGAGAAATATTTTTCTGTGTATAATAATACACTTAGTTGATATAAACCCATTAATATCCAAATATATTTCAGAGGTTAAATTATCTGACAGCTTCATCAATCTATTACTTTTTTTTACATTAAAGAGCTTTTCTCTCAGCATTCAGCTTTAGAATAAGCTTGAAAGAATCAATATTTTCTTCAATAATTTAATCCATTAGATCAAGACTTAGAACTTTTTATAAAAATATTGATTTAAGTATGAGGAAGATGTTAACAAGACAACTATTATTTCAGAAAACATCAATCATTTTCTGTCTTTAACATGGCTCATGCAAGTTTTTACATATTTAACTATTTTGGAGTGCGAAGGGGAATAAGAGGTAGCTATCAATTCTGAAAGACTCACAAGGAATATGAAAGTTAAGATCATGAGGTCTACAGTGAGAAATTCTCCCTTGGACACAATAAACCTCTAGTTCATTTAACTTTTTACAGGTATTCCTGATGTGAATTAGGATAACTGCATTAACCATGGAGTTGAAAAATCATGAATGATATGTGGGATTTTTATACAAAACTACCAAAGTCCCTTTGAAATGATAAAGAATTGATTTTCTCAAAGCTTCCCAAAACATTAATATTAATCTGTAACTCTTCCAAGGAATTTAAATTGTGCTGGAAGTGGCTAATGAGCAATATGTTTAGATTGCAGCATAACCAAATCAGTCAGAATTTTTTAGAGACAGGTTTTTTCATATACTAAAGCTATCTGACAAAAGCTGGCTGCTAATATTTATGTAATAAATATTATCCTGTGCTAGGAAAAAAAAGTCAAAAAACATTCTTATTCAACAAGAATACAATAGCTTTTGTACCACAAAGTTTCAAATATCACTTAGCACACTGTAGAGAACAAAGAAAGTTCAGCATCAGGATTGCTCATGGAAAAACAAAGGCAATCTTAAACACTTTCTTTTGCCAAGAATGGCACTATCTAGTCTTAAGACCACCAAGAGTTTAGTATGGCATTAGATGGTGGCTGCCAACCATGTATCCCTTCTTCCTGTTCTTGGAATACCTTGTCCTAAAATCTGTTTTTCTAACAATAAAGTATGTTTCAAAGTGCTGTGAAGTCATTCTCTAACCACTTAGAACTTATTTAAATTAATTTCTACTTCATTTTTAAATTGCCAATGTCATGCAGAGAATGATAATCACACTAATTCATGTGCTATCTTTGAATCACAAGAATCATTGTAACAAACAACTTCTAAACAAATCAAAGATGTCCAATCCAGTTATCTCCCTCACCAGTAGTAAATGTTTGAATAATCAAAACATGAGACAAAAGGGAAAGATTGTGCTTGAAATGTTGAGTAAACTTTTCAGTCTTTCAGCTTCTACCCAGTACATATTTATACTATAGCATTCCCTATGACCCTCAAAACCCTTGCATTCACACTGGCAGCCTGAACCTAATATAGTTTTGCAAGTGTAATTACAGCATGCAGTTGAATTGAAAAATTAAACCAGGAGAATGGTTTAAACGACTTGAAATTTTCATGTACATTTCCCATTGTAGTGGCACTGTGTAGTAGGGCACTATGATATACTTGTTTGGTCTATCCACTACTTCCCTCCTGTGAATTTCTGTCAGGAAAATGTTTTTTATTTCAGTCCTCTCATCAATCAGATGCACTGTCTTTCTTGCCTTCAAGTGAGATCTAAACAAAACTAGTCCAAAAAATGGAGGGACTTCCACAGGTTAGCTGGTCCACCCTCTTGCTCAAACCAAGGTTAGCTTCAATAGCATATCTGATTGCTCACGACATTCAAGTGACTTTTGAGACCCTGCAGCAATGGAGTTTTCACAGCTTTCCAAGGTAATATTTTTCAACAGTCATGTGCTCCTTTCATGTAGAATTTTTGGTTTATATTCTCTTTGAAGTCTCCCCATTGCAACTTGCGGTTGCCTCTGTCTTATTAAGATACATTATGGAGAAGAGCCCAGCTCTGCCTTCCTTACACCTTCTCTTAGGTAGAGGAGGATTGCAATCAGATCTTTCCTCAGCTTTCTCTTCTACAGCCTAAATAAATCCAGTTCCCTCAGTTTCTTCTGGTATGTCACATGTTCAAGTTACTTACCCACTCCATGACCTTCCTCTGAGCTCTGCACTTTGCTGATAATCCTGAACATAGGGGCCAAAACTGGTTCTTGTATCTCATCTGTAGGCAGAAAGGGACTGAAAAACTTTGACTGAGGTTAATAGTAAGTTTTTGTGTCTTGCTAGTTGTATTAGCTTCTAGCCTCCTTTTTTTGTTACGTATCTCCCAGGGAGCTTGTATCCAGGTGTCAGAAACTTTCCAATGAAGAAATGGTCTTTTGACAGTAATTATAGTGATATCAGCAAAACAAAATCTCTGAAATATTGCTGCTTGAATCCTTGAACTAATAGTATGACAACTGTGTACCATATTTATACTAAATATTTCCTCATAAATAAAATTCACTGAGGAAATGTTATGTGTGAATAATGCTGCCTGACAATGGAAAAATCATAATAATGCTAATGCAAAATCCTAGTGTAATAACTGTAAGGACAAGATGCATTTGCATGGACAGCTGGAACTTGAAATATCAGCAGTGAAGCTGTTGTGTTTGTGTCCTTCTTTTCATCAGGAAATTTGCTACTTTTCTCACGGAACTTCTCATGCAGATTGTTTATTGTATGTCAGGACTTCTTGATTATAGCAGCTTAATATTTAAATACATTTAAAGAACTTGACATTAATCTCATTCTATTGTGAATTCCTTTAGAGCTTACCCTCTTCCTCCTCACACTCTATTTGATCAAGAAAGTTTTGACAGAACATTTGCCTTCAAAAGACTGAAGGCTTAAGGTGAGATACTATACATATAATTACACTAACCATCTTTAATTTCTCATCCCTACAAGCCTTTGAGCTTAATATCAAAACAAAACAACCCAATCCAAACCAAAAAGAAACAAGAAAACAGATGAGAAAACAAACAGACACACGTTCTTATCATATGCAAATTAAATTTATCATTTGTTATATGAGCACTTACTTTGAAAAACCTCATACTGGCCTTTCTACCAATCAAGAAATTTCATTTCAAATCTCTAAATATCTTGGAAGAGGTATGAGCAACTTCTGGAAAATCTTTTGTGAAGAAATATTATGGATGGAGTACACAATTACATAATGTGAATAGAATGAGCTTCCTTAGAATTTGTAGGGTTGACAGAACTATGATTGCATTCATTACATCTCACACCAGTTCTAAAATAAATAAAGGTTTTTTTCACTTAAAATTATACTTATTGCACTTGAGCATTGTCCATCTTCCTCGTCTTTTCATCTAGTTAAAAGGCTGCCATCTCTTTTCTGCCTATTTATACATTACTTTCTTTGATCTTTTGAACTGTAAATGTCCTCAAAATGTTTACAAAGATGTAAATTTTAGAAAAGTCAATATCAAGTGCTCTATACTGTCTGTGGAATTGACTTCTTAATAACAATCTAAATTGAGAAGAAACAATTACTCAACAAACAAACCCCACTTTTGGATTTTTGCTTTGTTGCTCAAGTGTCATTTGAGAGTAGGGCCATCAGATATACAACTCTGCTACAAGATATAATTACAAATATGTGCTCTTTACTTTTTGTAATCATAGTGTTAAAGGAAAAAAGACTACTGAGTTGTTTCTAAAACTCCTTAAAGGTTCAGGAGCTCTAAGTATGGTTAATGAATTATAGGTTTGCCTTAGTACATGACTTTCAAAAAATTTTACCAAAATTTTGCTAAATTATTAAGTTGGTAAAGTTACACAATTTTAGAAAACAAGAATTTTATAATTTGGACATGGTTCCACATTTGTACAGCCACTACTTGTAATGGCCATAGATGTTTCTTTTTCCCCAGATTTTACAAGCACATATTGCATCTACGAAGGAAATTTGTTGAGCACTGTTTGTGACACTAAAAAATGTACTGAAGTCCAGAACAATGGTACATTCCAGGATCTTTATTTCACTTGATGTCTAGCTGCAGACAGTGCCCTCTAACTTAATACACTCTACGTTAGTCAAAATCTGAGTGCTCAGAGATTTTCATGATCTTATTTTCTATGCAGCAATAACTTGATAGAGCAGTACGAGTATGAACGTGTGTGCATGTGTGTGTGCACACCTCTGCATTAGCACACACAAGTGGTTGTGTGCCGGGCAGATTTTCAGAATGGAACTAGAAGTAAAACAAATTTTCAAGAAAGATCAAGGGTATAGCTTAGCTTGCTAGTGAGAGAAAACAAAATAAATTATTGATTCCAAGTCTATGGGCCATTCAAATGGCACCAAAGCAATACATGCATGTTTGTATGCAAAGATGAAATGGTTCTGTAGGGATTTTGCTGCTGTATTCATCCCCTTCAAAAACAATACTTAGGAAGTATTAAGCAAAAAAGTATGTTTCAATTATCTTACTGTCCTCTTTTTCCCCCTTCTTTTCTTCTTCCTACATGTTTTAGCCCACAATGGTTGTGCAGGGCCAACTAAGAATCATTAGATAGATCTAGTTTTTCAGAGTTGTTTCTTATATTCCTGGGATTATAAAAGATTCCTTCAATATAACAGCATGCACAAGTTGTTCTGGACAGACAGGATGTCTAAGTGCTTGATCATAGTTTTTCATCATTCCATTACCAGTAGATATTTAATACAAAAAGTAATTTTGTCCAGGAACATATGAAGATGAAAACAGTACCTAGATGTGTTCTATACACATATATCACTAGCCATGAAAGTGGATGTAGTGCAGTTGAATATCTCATGCTTTATGTCATGTAATCTAGAATCTAAATTTACCTTTCTGTACACCGAAGTATAAAAATGAGGAAAAAGAAAACCAACTCTAAGCATAATATTAATGCCAGAGCAGAAGGTAAAGATGATGGAGCTCAAAGTAAGGCCTTTTATATTTCACATTTCAATGAGAGATGACAAGTACTACATTAGTAACTATTTCAGACACCAATTTACAGTCCTACAATGCTTCCCAATACCTTGTTATAAAGAAAAAACAATGTCTAATTTAAGATGGAGTCAATCTTTCCCCACGGAAGGTTCTTTTCTCTCTTTGCTTAGATAGGTGAATTGTCAGAGAGTGAGCCCAAACCGAAAATCATGAAGAAGCTCCTTGCAATCATTTCACTTTGCTTTTAAAAAATAGCTTTTCTGGAGGGCTACAGTTAGTATAGAGTTTGTGTGCTGCTAAGTATCTAAATATATCTTTGTATTGCAAAGTTTTGACATGCTGCTCACAGCATTATAGGCAAAACCTGACACTTTTTTTCTGTAAACAAACAGATATCTCAGTAGCCTTTTTTTTTTGTTTACTTGCTAGTAAATTTAACCTTCATGCAGCAGTAGCGCTGTTTTCAATCTACTTGATAAAGTTTCTTGGAAGGAGAGGCTTAGTATCTTGCAAAGCTGCCTGAAAACTTACTAAGATGTTGAATTATGCAGACTGTATGGATTGAGCCAAGAGAACTGAGATAGGAAAGGTGTCAGTCTTACTGTCAGACTACGGAAATAAGCTGAACAACATAACTTAGCTGCTTGGTAAACACACCTGTATTTAGTTTAGGTTGAGTTAGGTTTTCGTTTGGAGAAAACTGAACAGGGCTTTGAAGTGTTAAAGATACTGAGACCACAAAATTTCACACATGCCAGACAGCTTGTGAAAGCTGGTCACAGGAGGTTTTTTCCATATTACCTGTGTTTCTATTCAAAATGAAAATCTAGCAACAGGAGTTTTCAGATAGGATATTAAATGCACAGGGGGTTTGGCTTGGGGGTTTGGCTTGGTTGACTAGTTGGTTTTCCATTCTTTCTTAAGTGTTATCTCCTTTTCCTACTGTTAAAAATGCTTGTATGTTTTGAGTGCGCCCAGGTGTAACCCCACCCATGAAGAGAGTAAGCAGTAGCTGATAGTGATCATCTAAATATTAAAATTAATTATTTGCTTATTATTTCTCTCTGTGAGGAAAAGTTTCTTGCATCTAATATGTATGGCTTGTCTTTCTTTTAAAACTTAAATTCACTTTCTTATGTCAACCTGGAAGTATTTATATCTATATAAACATATGGTTTGTATAAATTGAGGTGGCTATAGTATACACAGTTTATTATTAAGTCTGGTTCAGAGATGTACTAATATGAAAACATTTTGCCGTGACAGAACATTTGAAGAGTGTGATTTTAACTTGGCATTAGAAGAATATTACAAGAAGTGCCAATGTATGTTAGTACCTTGAGTAGCTACAGCAAAGATGTTTTTATCAGAATGTGCTGCAGGCATCATTTTCACTGTTTTTCTTTTTCCATCCAAATTGAAAGAGTTTTAAGTTATTTTGTTTTTTTTTAATTAACTCACCCTGGGATCTAGTTAAACCAAATGTGTTGATGGAGTCAGTCAGTCTAGTTCCCGGCTATTGTCGGGCATCATGTCACAGTCTTGACAAACATGTTTTGAGATGAGCTGCAATACTACTGGTCATATACTCTCCAAGAAATCTGTCATCTGGAAGCATCAGCAGTAATAAATCTAAAAGTGTTAAATGAACAGATGTGGGGAAGAAAAATATCTTGGGAGAAACAAACAAAAAACACTTCAGTCAGAAAGTATCATGTGGCATGATCATTTTCTTAAATGTAACCACATTTGCCGTTTTGTCTTCTATTCCTTCCCTGTCTTTGAGCAGCAGGCAAGCCCTGCCACTAATTTGCTTACTCCAATTCCACACCTTACAGGCTTAAAGACTTGCTTATCTATATCTAGCAGTCTTGCCTACTTTGTGACATGAAGAAGTGTATCAAGTAATCTGACATTCCATTAAGAAAAAAAATCTTAAGCAGTGGCACTTCTAAAATTCAGACACCTCTCTGGTTGAGATGCTAAAGCACAGAGTGACAGAGCTGCCCAGGAAAGACGGTGGCTGTAGTGCTCACTGAACTTTTTGTGATACATTCCTATTTGTTTTTCCTATGGCTTCAAATTATTTGGAATCACAAGCAGCTATATTTTAGAGATGGAAAAGATAAAGTCAAGTCTCTGCCTCCCTAGGTCCCAGCCCTCTATTAAGAGAAAAATAAGAAGCTGGACTTTGAAAAATCACATTCATAATGCTTCAAAACCTTAACTCTCCTTATGAAATAGCAAAGTAATCATAACTCTAAAATATAACAGTGCTTTTAACTAGTTGCACTAAAACCTTAGAAACTTTCTCTTTAAAAGTACTTGCTTTACTGCTTCATGTTTTGGTAACATTAATTTAAGACAAAATACTTTTTTTTTTCCTTTTAGTCTATGGAGAAACATTGTAGAAAACCTCCTTTTGTATAAGAATCACAGCTGCTGGCAGCCCATTGCAGTAAAATTAAGTATTCTAGTTGAAATCTGGTGAGTGGGAGTCCCTTGACAACATTTTCCAGAAGCCAGGGCTTGTCCTCTCACGCATTGTGAGAGAGGAAATGTTACTCTTGCTTTCAAATAGGTGTTGTGTTGAAAGCCAGAATAATTCACCCAGCACTGAAGTGTCTCTTCCTAAAGCTCCATTAAAGTATGTGAGATGATGCTGACTGCAGAATCTGCCATGGATATGTTATCTGGAAGTGTGAAGGCCACTGTGCTTAAATCCATGCTACATCTCATACTGAATGTGTATAAGTAATTTAAAAAAAAAAAAAAATTAAAAAAAAGGGAAACAAAACCAGCGGGAATTGTAAAACATTTGAAAAGTCTTTCGGATGTTTTAAGCTTAGGATTTGATTGCTCAGTCCATGAAGCAGAGAAAACACGCTTGTTGTGAAAAGTTCTATGAAGACCAAATTAATTCTTCAGAGCAAACTGCTATTTGTTGGAGAACAAGTATAATGATCTTGCTAAAGAAAGCATGTGTTGTGCTTCCGGGTATTCATACGTCTCTGACACACAGATAAATACTTTCTGCCTCAACCAAATTTGGGTTTGAGAAAGATAGTATGAAAAACTCATTTGTTTAGTATACAAAAAATCAAACCTTCTATGTTCCTTGAGTTACCAAGGCTTCCTGTGTACAATTATAGGGCTCCTGTGCTCAGATTTCAGCATGTTCCTAGAAGCAATAAAGTCTGCAGTACAGTTATTTAACATTGAAGGAAATAGATAAACTCAGGATCCTGAAACAATACTCTGTGATGTTTTTCTGTTCTAAGTTCTTCCTGAGAAATAGTCAAACCTTCTATAATTTCTTAGAGACCTTTGAATTATAACAGCAAAAGAATTTCTAGGAAAGCTGAGTTTGATATATAAATAATGCAATACAGATTTAAAATTTGGCAGATCAGTACAGTTAAAGCTGCACAAAAAAGTCATGGGTTTTTTAGTTGTTTTTTGCTTGGGTTTTCCTTTCATTTGGTTGGTTTGGGGTTTTTCTTTCCTTCCCCACATCATTCTATAGAATACCTGAAAGATTAAAGAGGTTGCAAAACAAGTCTTCAAATTAAGCTTAGCAATCAAATTATATCCAGTAATGTTATAATGCTTTATTCCAGTGGGAAATTATTTGAGTAACTATGAAAGGATGACTACGAAAGAAACTGTTAATATTTTTGGCACTTTCTGAAGTTTTTTGGTGCTGCTAAACTGTATCTGTAAAACACATGTGTGCAACCCCAACATGCCAGCACTGATATATTGAACTTTCTTAATCCTGAATCTCACATTGATGGCTGCTGCCATGGCTAGATATGCCCAATCTGTCAGGGCATTCTGGTATTCAGATGGGATAGCACCAGTGGTGTCAGAAATTATTGAAATGAACTTTGTTTTTCAAAATCAGTTCTTGAAATTTCAATCAATTGCGACTGGGCATTCTTGACTAAGGGGATTATTTAGGAGTTTTTCTACCAGGCCCAGAGAAAGCTTAATATTCTTGCAGTTTGTAAAATTATTTTCTGCTATGGGAAACCCAGGAATAGGTACATTTTTGGGGTCTTTGTGTATGTCTGTTTTAGGGATAAATTTTATTTGGCTGTATGTCTCCTATGCCAAGCTTGGAGACACCCATGTAAATTTTAAAGTTTTGTTGAAGTTGTTTGTTACTAGTGGATGATTTTACTGTTCTTTCTGAAAGTTTTAAACCTTATTTGTAAGAAGGAAGCAGCATCTTCTCACTCTACCATAGTACAGCTATGCATTTTCATATATATTCTGAGTGAATACACACATACACATAGGCATATATACACTATCTGTATAGATGCATGGTATATATACATTGTATATGTACAGTGACCTGAATGTCATTGAGATGGGCAGAAAGAAAAAGCAAAGGCAGCTGTGCCTGGAAGGTTTGAAAAGGTGGTGAGTGTGTGTGTGTATAAATGTGTATGTGTGCATATATACACATATATGTGTGTGTCTATATACATACACATATTTGTATAGACTTGTTGAGGTTCTGCTGCTGAAAGAGTAGATACTGAAAATAAATGAGCAGGACAAAACTACCCAGTTTCATAGCATTTCTAAGGGTATCCATAATTCCTCACTCATAAAGATCTTGATTAAATTTAATTTATGAATCTCTAAAAGAACTAGTTTAGGATAAGAATATTTCTTATGCACAAAGAATCATATGGTTACTTCTATTCATCCCTCCCTCACCCTCATATTTTTCAATCAAATTCAAGTAGTGTATACTTTTAAAAAGTGAGCCCGTCTTACAGCACACATGCTGTTCCATCACTTTGGTGCCAGTGGTAGGCGTCCAGCTCTTCACAAAGCACTGAGTCTGTAATACAGTTGTGTTATTCACACAATTGCTTTTCATGAGCTGGCTCTGAGCCCATGGGTATAAGTGTCTCTGTTTGTGCTAGCTCAGTGGTGCACACGATGACATAATTGTTTCTTGACTAATAAGCTATGATGCGAACCACACGGACTGTGGAAATTTAATTTACAAGGTAAGTGGTCATTTGACCATAAATTGAAGATGCCACCACTTGGAAACAGAAGATCTGAACTACACAGTAGTGAGAGGCTGCCTTCTGCTTTGAGCAAAAACTGTGTGCTGCTGGCAAATGAAAGGGCTTCCGGGACACCATTACAGGAAAGAATTTAGGATTAAAAATGTCTGTCTCCCTAGTGCAGAAACAATTTATCAGTAACCATGACAAGGTAAGCTCAGATTTTATGAGTGTTTTCGTTCTGTTCAGGACAGATGAATAAGTTTAACAAAAAGAAAACAAATGTATAAAAATGTGAAACAGCTACCCTTTCAGTGATACTTGTAAGTAAAAGCTATTTAAGCCTACTAAATTATTGGAGACTGTTGGATTACATGAGGTTTTTCCAGCTTCATGAATCATATAAAAGTGAAGATGCAGTTGGATATTTAAGATGTACAACTTTTTCTTACACACTTTGAGCTTTCGTTTCACTTAACATTATAGAAATACCTTTTCTTGTATCTCCTTTTAAAAGATGGATTAACATGTAAGAGCACATCTTTCCAGGCTCCTCCAGGCAAAATGGGAAGTATAACTCAACTAGTTTTTACATACTGAATGTCATCACTTCTCAAGTTAATAAAAAATTAAGCAGCTTTTTTTTTACTAAGCAACGTGGTGTTTTACAAAGGCTTAGTACTGACTATTAAAAGATATATGCTTAATTGCATTTTATTGCAAATTTGTTAAGCTGTGAAGAAATATTAAGAATGTTTCATTAAAACACGGATAATGCTATTTTTTTTAAGATTTTGCTTGCAGCTAGTTCTTTTGCTTGGAAAAAAGAATACAACGTCAGGTTTCCTACCTGTTGTGAAGTTGAAGCTGAAAAGAAAGAACACAAGCAGATCACATGACTTTCTGGACCCAGTAGTCTGAGGAGGCTGAACCACTGAGTATGTTTCCTAGCAGCCTACTCAGAATCTTCCTGAAGCTTCTAATAAGGAAAATGAGTGAGAAAGGATGGCCCATTGCATTCCCCAGTTTCAGGGCAAATTAAGTGCTCTTGCAGGGACAAGTGATACAGACCAGCATGTTCTGCAGAGAAATTACCCACCAGACTGCACACAAAGCAGAAGCCTTTATTTGGGTGGGTCTCTCCAGAGAAGTGTGATACAATCTGAGTTTCCTATCAAAGGAGAAATTCAGTAAGTCTTCACTTCTATTTCCAAACGAGAAATTGTTTGTTTGCTTTTTTGTTTTGCAGGGTAACAGCCTTGTGGCATGCTCTTTGAGTAGAATATCATCAGTGGCTGGGGACCTCACAATACTCTGCTGCTTCCTCTTTGGTAGAAGATCTTTGATGGTGATATCATTCAAAAGGATTTTACTACACATGGGAAAATAGAAGCACAAGGAACCATATTACTTTTCCTATTTTTAACATATCTTGGTAGGAAAACATTTTAGCAGCATTGACTCATATCTTTTATATTATATTATTATATCTTTTCTATTATATCTTATATTATTGACTCATGTATTATACACATTATATATACTACATATATTATATATATATATTTAATTGGAAATTCTTTGCTTTATTCTGCAAGCTGCTATAGTTATCCCAGCATTAATAAGAGCCACGTTACCTGTGGATTCAACACTGTAAAGCTCCTTACCTGAACTGACCTAACTGCTTCTTGCTAGTTTCTTGATACAGATTTGATATAGCAGATTTTGTTTTAAACTCCTAATCTCCATCAGATCATTCTGCTATCATAGCAATGTTTCTGCTGTAAGAGCTACTAAACCAGAATAAATATTTTATTGCAAACACACATAGCATGAGTTCTTAATATAGCTCCATCAAGAAGTCATGGTATGACAAAAGATGGTTTCATGCTTTAGTTAAAACACACATTTATGTGTGAGTGAAGAACACAGTTGACAACAGGAATTAGAAAAGTATTCTAAGGAATAATTAAAAAAATATATAAGCAAAAAACAACTCTTTTTTACAGGCCAGATTTTGGGAACATATACTGTGCTGAAAGATCTCAGATTCTTTATCTAGATGTCCAAACAGGCAGGTATTGACCTGGGCTTTTTTTCTGGTTTTGATTTGAGATTCTTGATAGCTTTGATTCATCTGAAAGAGATGATGATATTGATGATGATGATAAAGAGCAACAACATTGCTCATAGCAGAAGACATAGGTGAGGTCTTCAGTTTTCACATCAGGCAGCTCACAGCATAAAGAATGATTAAGTTTTGCAGGGACAATTGGAGGTCATTTGATAAAAAGCCCTACTCAGAATCACCCTACTCAGAGCTGGCCAAAACTATGTCCAGGCAGATTTTTAATCTCACTCTCTGCTTATCTAGCCCATTCTCCATCAGCTTCTCTGTGTAGGAAATGCTTCATCTACCAAGCCAGTAATAGAGTCATAGAAGTTTATCAAATTAGTCATTCATTTTCTCTAGGTCCTTGGATTTCTGAAGGCTGGTTCTGCTGCAGAAAACTGAGGTGGGGAAGATCTTTGGTACCTCAGCTTTTCCTATGTCCCAGGTCAACAGAGTTCCTGACACATTTAGCAACTTCTTCATGCTTTCCCTAGTCTTCCTTTTGTTATTTGTCTATGTATAGAATTCCTTCTTGCTGCCTTTGCCATCCCCCACCAGATTCAACTCCAGGTGAGCATTGGCTTTCCTGTGTCTTTCCGTGCTCAAACAGTGTCTCTATAGTCTATATTTGTTACTGCTTCTATCTTCTGAGTTATTACTCGCTATTTTTGAGTTTTGCTAGGAGCTTCTTGCTTATTCATGCAGCATTCTGGCAGTTTTTACTTTTGCTTATTGGAGTGGACTGCTCATGAACATGTAGGAGTTGATCCTTGAATTTCACCCTGTTTCCTTGCACCCTTCTTCCCTCCAGGGCTTTTTCTCACATAACTCTTTCCAGTGCATGCTTAGAGGCCAGAATCTGCTCTCCTGAATTTCAGTGTTGCGATCTTGTTTTTGCCCTTCCCTCTCTTACCAGGATTCTGAAATCTACCAACTCATGGTCACTGCAGCCGAGGCTGCTTTCAACCTTCACATCCCTAACCATATCTTCTTTGCTTATAAAGTGAAATTTTTAAAAATAGAGATCTGCTTCAGAAAGGTCAACATCCCCGCTGGCTGGCAAACCAAAATATTCTGGTTTTGCCCTTTTGTCCTCTTAACTGTATGTATTGTGAATGTCTCTAACTATGCATATAGTTTAAGCTCTGCTCACATTCCACTTATACCAAGTCCTACACAAAAACTATTTTGTTACCTGCCAGACTCAAAAGTTTACTTCTCACCATGGATTTGGGGGGTTTGCTGCATGAATTTTACAGAGTGCTCATGCTGCCTGTTACTTGTATGTTTCTATCTAGTATAGAAGTTTAGTCCCACAAGCAGTGACTATGTGGGATTACTTAAATAGCTTGTAAACAAAATATATCTACTGTTTCTCTGATATGCAATCTTAGATGTGGATTTTTCCATATAGGACACTGGAGTGGATCTACAGGAATTCATTGGACCAATATATTACTGTCATTTAGTTATAAAATTGTTAACCTTGACAAAGCATTATTGAGATCTTTTGCTAAAAAAAAAAAAAAGAAATTCTTCAAAATGCTGGAGATATTTTATTTCATACTGAATTTTCTACTCAGCGGTAAAAATTGTGATTCTTCTTGTCATCCCTTTGCCAGTTATTAATAAGTAACATATTGGTAAATTGACCCTTCAAAGGCAAATCTTTTCTCTGATAAATCATTGACTAATTTTTTAAAATTATAAATGAAGACTTTTATGTGTAAAAGGAAAACCTTTAAATATCTAAATCTTAACTGATGAAATCCACTCTTAATATGTCTGTTTTTGCTTGATTTCTATCATCCTGCAACATGCTCTATTTTTTCCATATACTGTAAGTGACCAGCATGAAAGATGCTCTTAGAAGGTGGTTCTCTTTGTTTTCAACAAAAAGGAATTACAAGCATGCAAGTGCTTGTAAAGGAAACCTGGTTCAAGTTCCATGCTAAATGCTTTAAATACTACATTACTTCCTGAAGAACCTGATAGGATAAATTAGTCTCTCAAGGGACCATTTATAGAAACTATGAAAGCACCAGTTCTCAAAAGGCTGAGAGAAATGCTGCTGTTGGAGTTTTTGCAAGGATATGTTACCATTAACATAGCTGGACATGACTCTGAGAGTCCAACAGTTCAACATGGTGTCTTTCCCAAGTCATAGAAAAGGAGTTTTTAGTTTTTAGGCATTAAATGCCTCAGTTGTCTTCTAGATTATCTACTCCTTAGCTTAGTCTTAAAGCTAACTGTGTCCTAATTTTACACTTAATTAGTTTGCAGTAATGTGAAACATTGATTTTATTTTCAAGTATCAAGGGCAGGAACATCTGCTGAACAGAAGTTTCTCTTTTTTAATGGCATAACCGATGGAAAACTGCTATCCATCTTGGCAATATTAGAAATAAACTTTCAAGTACTTGCCCCTGGAGGGTTTTTAAAAGCCTGGTCTTGCACATCTGTTAGCCTCACAGCTCTTTCTTTGTGTCTGCTTCTTGTTCCTGCTCTATTCTTCTGTTGCCGTGGGAGTTTTTTTCCCTCTCCCTCTTTCTCTTTCTCTATCCACTGCTTTCCAGAAACTTAAAACAGATGTACTTGCTTGATGCCTCATATATAAATTACTGTCCCTTCCCTGCAGAGAAATCTGTATGATCCAAGAAATCAAAATAGACAGCACTTTTCTCTGTTGGTTAGCCATACATTTTTAACAAAACAGAACATATAATAGATCTACTGTAAGTGATAAACAGACAAACAAAAGTGCACCAGCATTAATATCTAATAAGGATGCCTTTAAGAAGTAAGAGAATGCCTAATGAGAAAAAGCTTGCAGGCTAGAAAGAAGGCCACTCAACTTTGTTAGCTGGAACTTGCAACAGCTAGCATGAAAGACTGTTTATACTTGATTAAAAAAAAAAAAAAAGAAGCCTCTGAATTCCACTTTTAACCCTTATCTCTGAGTTCAGTGTGAGATTATTAAGATTTGGTTGGGCTGTTTCTTCAGGATCTGAGGCCATGTACTTATAGGTATAATTGAAACAAAATGCTGGTACACATTTCTTCCAAGATAGGCACCTTGAGAAATCTCCCATTGCCGAAGCTATGCAGCTGCCAAACTTCAGAATATGGGAAGTATAGTTGAAACAATTTTTACTCTTAGATCCTTTGCACCAACTATTACTGTGATAGCTACTCTCCACATTGAGAGAGGAAAGAGAAAAAATGTAACTATAAAATATTACGTTGGTTTTTACCTGGCCTATTATCACAGAGAGAAGTTGTCATAATGCTTTTCACACTCTGCCATGGCACAGAGTTCCCATGTACGAATTCTGCTCAATGAAATCTTGTCCAAAGATTTAAAGGATTCGATACAGATAACTAACATTGCCTCATATATTTTGCTAGGATGGAACCAGGAAGAAATTTCTATTCTACTTCAACATTTCACATTCTTATCAATGTTTCTTTTGTCCCTCAGAAAAACTTTGAGATAGTTTGAAAGATTCCTCTCATGGAAAATCATCCTTAGGCAGTGTTCAGGCTCATTCTTCAACTCTGATGCCAGCTTTATCTCTCCTGCCTCCAATTATTAAAAAAAATAAAGTCATATTGCAGTTGGTTTGACTTTAGGACCCACAAGGTCCACATAGATGTTATTGACAGCAAGAATGATAAAGGTGGTCATAAAGCTTCTTCAGCCTTAGCGTCCATCAAATTTTGACGGAATTCAAATTTTGAGTGAATATAAAGAAAGATGTTTTTGTACAAGTTTCCAAGCTCTCACATTTCACTGGTCTGAGTAGCTGTATCTTTACTTCTGGACTGAAAGTGTATTTGTAATCCGTTATACTGAAGAATAAGGAACTTGATATGTATGCTCTCATTTAGAGTTCAGGGGCAGGTCCAGAAGAAAAAAGAAATAATTTCAATGTCTAAGAATGGGCTTAATAGTCTAAGAAAAAAGAGTTCTACAATATCTATGCTTAGATCTCAGCATAACGCAAATTCATCCTAAAAGCTATTTTATTACACTGTGTTCAATTATTTTTTATAACTTACTCTCCCCATTGAGTATTCAGCAAACCTTTGCAGGGTAAAGAACTGTTTATAAAAGTGTAACCCATGGGTACAATTCCACTACCGAAGTCAACATCACAGGCTCTTTGTGGGAATGCAAATCACTCACTTGGGCTTGAATTTTTTCAACCAAACCAAACAAACAACCAAAACTTGTTTTACATGCCAGGGGATGTACTGTGATCCTACTTGTAGTAGCCAGGTTTTTTAAAAATGTTTTTTATGGTAGAGATTTTATCTAGGTTTGAATGTCTAGCCTATTCTGTCAAACTGAACTTTGCTATACTGACTTGACCTTTTTGAGATTTTTGCCGTTACTCACAGGGTCATGCAATTGTAAAGAACAGAGGTGGTTGTCCGAATCACAGAATGCTGAAAAGGTCAGAGTAGCAGTGCAGTCTTCACTGTTTCTCCAGGTATATGTGTAGCCACATAACATTCATGACTAGACTTGAAATAAGCCTGGAAAATGGTCTAATGGTCTCTTAGGTTTGATGGTGAGACTGATGACAATGCTAAATCCTAAAAATGCTGTTATTCTGAAAAGATTCTTTAGATCTTGATTAATATTTTTAACACCTGCCATATCAAATCAAGGTTATAAGCAATGTTTCACTACAGACATTTTGGCCTTTTATATAGTTTTCCCACAGCTGAATCAAGCATTTCATGCTTCCCAGATGATGGTTATGTCTTGCAGTCTGTATTGTGCAAGACCTGTTGAAAGAATCTAGTTCTTCTTTAATCTATGATGCTACCATAAAATTAGAATGTATGATTTTTGGTTTTAAATTTTTCCCCTCCACATTACAACAAGCTTTCCCATCCTTTGAGAGATTTATTAAAAAAATTCAATACTCTTGCAGCCTTATGTGTTACTATTGACTAGTATATAGCAAGTAGAGTCATTATTTTATATATTTGATATTCCATGGTCTTGTAAATAATGGCATATGACCCTCATTTGCCACATAAATAATATCAGATGAACTACGTGACATTTTTAGTGTTTCATTTGTACATTAATGGATTATTTAAATTCCTATAAAATTTTCCCAAAATCCTGAAAGGGGCAAAGAAACCTCACACCTTATAAATCAAACGAAAAATTTTCTCTTAGTTCAATTAAAATTCCAATAGCCTTATCATAATACAAGAGTTGATACAAATCTCAGTGCAACAATATGAACACAGTCTAAATTTGTATAGAAAAGCCTCACAAATTATATATGTACAATTGTTTTAGGTACAGTTTTTAGCCCCTTTTCTCCAGTATTGTGACTGCCTTTCCATTGTCCCTCTGAGTCCTAAGTTTGACATCTGTCTTTCCCAAGAAGAATAGGGATGATGGCAGGGTTACAATAAATCATCATTGTCCCATGTCCTCTACCCGAAGGTATGTGATGTTCGTAAGGAGACTATCCTCCTCTTCAGTTTTGCATTTGTTTGGATCCATTTCTTACGTTATCTAATATATTCTGCTTCCTTCTCTCTGACTTCTAGCTAAAGTTCAAAACCTCTGTGTAATAGTGTGTCCTGACTAATACAACTTCTCACTGTTTGCTATGCAACCTAAAGCAGGCCTTACCACATGAAGTATCTACAGACCTAGGCTGAAGCAGGCAAGGTGGAAGTCCCTTGATTGTTACCACCATTAAAGCAACTTAAAAACTGGCTCTGGACAACACAGACCTCATCACGTCCTGCAGCTTTGCACTGTCGGGTCAGTACAAAGCCTGTGTCCTTTTACTAGGAATGATAGAATGGTAAAAGTTGTATCTGTGGGTTTTAGCAAATATGCACAGGTTTATTTTAATTTTTTTTTAAGAAAAAAAAAAGATATATAATTCCCTCTGAACTTTCACCAGAAGGAAAGGATTTACCTGTTGCACAATTAGACTTAATAAATAGGAAGGTAGTTCCCCTTTCAATCCCCAGGATAGTTAAACTTTCACCCCTCCTCTTTGCACAAGGTGTGTGTGTGGCTATGATGCAGATCTCCTCTGATATTATAATTCCGTGATAAGAGAGTCACAGCTTGTTAGAAAACTGGGTGATACTTTTTCTGTGTCTGGTGAAGGAGTAGCATCAGCCATCTCAAAACTTGCCTTAGGAGTATTATTCCAAGGCCGCCTTTTCTACTGAAGGTCAGAGGCAGATTCACAAAATGATTTGACAGCACCCACCACTTTTCCCAGCAACTAGGCTTTTAAGGAACTCTCTCAGGGTAAAACTCACAAGTTCTTTTTTTCCCCTTGCCTTTCTTGTTGTGTTATTTTTAGCTGTACAGTAGGTACTAACTGTCATTCATTCAATCCAGAGTGTTTTAATACATTGATAGACTTCTACTCCTTCTGCTGAAGAAGTTTAGTGAATCTGCCAAGACTGATATCAGCAGTCTGATGGTTTTGAGATTTTTTAAATTTTCCTTCTTAATGAAATTGGTGGTTGTTCAACATTCACAGTCTAAATTCAGTTACTGCAAGCTGAGAAAATTTGAGGAAAGTAAACAGAGAAAAAATAGTATAGGTAAGATTAAAAAACCTCTTTCTCAATACAGAAACAGTTGGATACTTCACAGAGTATTGTTAATCATATATGAATTTCAAAATTGTAGAAAGGTCTCATGTTCTTTTGAACAAAATATGAGATGAGACTTATGCAAGGAATATATAATTCACTTTTGTGCAAGTGAAAACTGAATAGATAGTTTCCATTAAAATATTGTGGGGACTTAGACTTTTAAAGTCTAATTATTTTAAAGTTGAAATATCTGGCAAAATGAGCAAAAGAACAGGCAAAAAAAAAAAAAAAAAAAAAAAAAAGAAAATTTTTTTCTTTTTGACAAAAAAAAAGGGGAAAACTAGTTAGANTGTTTCATTTTGACCAAATAAAAGTGCTAAACTAGTTAGTAATATACATATGACATTTTTGCCCCAAAACACAACTACACAAATTATTGTGTAAAATAATACTTTGAGAGGGAGCACAGAAGTTTTCAGCATTAAAAGTTACAGTTAATTGGTGCTAAAAAGCAATACTCAGAAAACTGTAATTATGGGAATATTATAGGCAGGAGGGAAAAAAACCCAAAACATGACGAAGAACTTCAGTCTCAATTATTTTTATAGAATGTATATTTGGATATCTTTTCCTCTTGGGGCTTTCCTCAAAGCTGTGGCAGTACATGGTACAACTTGCCTCAAGAATATTTCATATCAGATGTCATCTCACACTTAGTATTTACATCTATAAGAAAGGGTTGTGACATTGGGACCAGTGAAACTTAGTGGAGTGAGTCCCACAGCTAGAGTACTGGGATGGAGGGATAGGCAGGGCAGGTGAGTTAGAGGTGTCGTACTACATGTAAGGGAGAGGTTTGATTGTAGAGCTCTTATAGTTAGCAGTGATGTGATTGAGAGCCTCTGGGTAAATGTTAGGGAGATGGACAACAAAGAAGATGTAGTAGGGGATATTTAATGCTGATGGCCCAGCCAGGATGTAAGCATTAATGGGGTATTTTATAGGCACTTAAGAGAAATTTCGGCATCAGTAGCCCTTCTCCTTACACGAAATTTCAGCTTCCCAGAGGCAACTGGAAATAACACACTGCTGTGACAAACAGGTCTTGGAAACATTTCAGGTTTGTAGGAAATAATTTCTTGGCTCAGGTAATTGACGTACCAGCTAGAAAAATACCCTCCTAGATTTGCTGCCTGTGAATAAAGGGGTATCTGATGGTAGGTGGCCACAGTGACCATGATATTCATGAGTCTAAAATTGTCAGTGTAATGAGAAAAAAGGACAAAAAAGTTGCTATCCTGGACTTCACGAGAGCAAACCTTAAGCTATTCCAAGAGTTATGTAGCAGAGTACTCTGAAAATCTGCATTTGTGGGCTTAGGAGTCCATAAATGTTGGTCAGTGTCAAAGAACTACCTTTGAGAAGCACACGAGCAGGCAATTCCCCTGTGTCCTAGGCAAGTGGGAAAGAAGATGAGCTTGGCTGAACGTGGAGATCAAGAGTAAAAGAAACTGTATGATCTCTGGAAGTGAGGTCAGACTTTGTGGCAACAGGACAGAGCTGTGCTTCACATATGCAGACAGAAGACAAAAACGGCCAAAGTTCAATTGCAGTCGGAACTGGCTAATTTTTTTTTTCAGAAAACAAGAAGGGCTTTTTAAAGTACATTAATACTTTCTATAAAAAAACCAAACCTCAGAAAAGCCATTTTAGCTGTTTCAGTTTCCCAGGGATATGCTCATATTTGTTGATGTCTATGCTAGCTGAATAGACACAGGATGTGTTCTTTTTTAACAGACAATTTTATCCACAGAATTTTAGAGAAAGGAAAATGTACTGTTAATTTAAGTCTTTGGTCTTCTTCACTCTTAGCAACAACATGGAGGAGGGATGGCTAAACATATCCTTGTCTTCTCTTATGATATTGTAATTATTTTAAATCTTACAACCATTGTCTTCTGATTGCAAAATTAAACATGCTTAGGAATACATGTGCTGTAATGAAGCTATTCTCAAATTACACTAATAAAAAAATATCTGAGAGAAGATTCCAGTACTCAGTGTTCATACTGTGGTATTGAGCTTATCAAATAAAAAATTTATTGTCTTACTGTAATATTCAGATATTTTTCACAAATTAATGGAAGGGATAGCTCTCCTTAGAAAATGAACTTGAAGTGTGCTTTATAAGAAACTCTGTTTTTCACAAACTTTGCACCATTTGTTGCAAAAATCACAAGTGAAGGAATCAATCCATGGCCCACTGTATTAGATTATAGTTTTTTCCTATACTGAATGATGGATTCCTTAAGGGAACTACTTTCTGTATGTTCCTAAAATCTATATGGATGCCTCTGTTTTTATTCAGAAATATATACTGCCTCTTGGTCTCTGCTTTTTGTTGATTTTATTTTTTTTTTTTTTTTTTTTTTTTTTGTTTTTTTTTTTTTTTTGAGAACACNGTAAAGTTTTGTAAGAACTTATGTTCAAAATTTGTGGAGTCTTCAGAATTTTCAGTCGATAAATGGTTTCGAAGTATCTGCTAAGAACAGGTGACTTACCCTGTGAGGGAAAAGGAAATGGTTGAGAAATGAATTTTCTGCATTAGGAAAGGGTGATGACTTCCTGTATTTAAGCAATGGCTGGAATTTTTAACATGCATGAAAGGTCTGAGTAACAAATCAGCAAAAAGTACTTCTGCCTACAAACGTTTTTCTAGATGTGTGTGCTCTACTACAGTTCAGGTCTTGATGGCATTTCAAGTTTCTCATATTTTTTTATTTTAAATAGAAACACTTAAATTTTTGTACCTCTTGTCCTGAATTCTGTTTGTATCACAGAAATTCCAAACTAATAAGTCCTTTGCACTTTACTTCTGAGTCTGCTTCACATCTCCTCTAATTAACAAGAAGAAGAAAAAAAAAGCTCAACCAACTTAATTATCTGTTTTTATTCTTTTTTCCTAAATAATATAATTAGGATGATGTTGTGAAAGACTTGACAAAGTGTAAAATTATGAAGACACTGATATAATCCAAAGAAATAAACAATAACTTTCAAGAAATTGCTAGACAGATCTTAATTTTTGTGGTAAAAATTTTTCATGATGGAATGAAAAAGACTTAACTTGAAATAGAAGCAATTAATTTCATAGTGTGTCATTAAAACTGTCAGAGTAGTATTCACTGGTATTTATGAGATAAAATTGGGAAAGAGAACAAAATAGAGAAATAAGATTGAATGGGAATTTTTTCTTTCAAGTTAATTCAGCATAATGATTTTGTTGGACTTGTAGTTATCAGCAGTTTTGTTTGACCTGAGCAAACTTTTTCAGTCAACTACAGAATTAGATATGTAATTATTACCAAGTAAAGCCTTGCTCTACTGAAAAAACATCCTTCTCTTTTAATCCCTCTTGGAAATACTTCATTGGAAATATATTTTGTTTCTTCTGTTGTAATATCTCCTGATTCTCTCAGGTGCTGCTTTACCAGTATATAATTTGTCTTCTGTACCTGAACTCTTTTTAGGTACAGAGTATGTCTCTAGTTGTAAAACGTTGTACGAATTTATGATGCTCTATCAATGATTAATAGCAATAATACAGCTGAATAAATAGAGATGACTTTTTTGAGATTGGAAAATGCTGCTGCTTTATTAAAGAACAAAATTAAAAATAAACATTCTGGTGTAACTGCACTGACTTTGGAGACAGTTTGTATGAAGGTCACCAATATTTGTATGTCTTGCCATTTCGAAGAACATTGCACTTCCCTCTCATTCTCTTTATGCTTGTTTCAACATGGTCATCTGTTCTGTTATCCTCTTTCCAAGCTTTGAATAAATAGGACTTTTGTCCCTGACAGGCCATTATAAGCTCTGACTTTAAAGCAAAGTAGAGAGAAATATGAGGAAAAGAGAAGGTGAAAAATCATTGGAAACAAAGTTGGAGTGAAATCTCTGTATAGTAGTAGATATTAATAAGTCACAACATTTTTTTCTCTTTTACGAAAAGACTCCTTTTTTTTTTTTTTTGCAAGAGTCTAACACTCCTGCTTAATAGTTTCTGCCTCTTTCAGCCTCTGTGATGATGAGTCACAGAGGGAATTAACCCAACACTGCCCACCACTAAACCCTATTGCTCTCTACAACTACCTGAAAAAAACCTTGTAGTCAAGTGGGTGTCAGTCCCTTCTCCCAAGTAATATGTGACAGCAGAAGAGGAAATGGCCTCAAGTTGCACCAGAGGAGGTTTAGATTAGATATTGGGAAAGGGCTGTTGAGCATTGGTACAGACTGCCCTGGGAATGGTGGAGCCATGGTGGAGCCACTATCCATGGAAGTATGCAAAAAAATGTGGACACGACACTTGAGGACATGGTTTAGTGGTGAACATGGAGGTCATGCTAGGTTGATGGTTGGACTTACAAGTCTTTTCCAACCTTAACAATGCTATGATAAATTTCTATGATACATTTACCTGAATTTCCCCAGACCATATTTGTCAGATTTCTCTGTCAAGGCAATTATTCTTTCAGAGGGAAAATCTTGGCACAACTGAAAAGTAGTTTAGAGCAGAGAACAGCATCAAGTATCTTTAAAGTAAAAGAAGGTCATCCTAAGCAGTGCACAGGAACTTTGGCTGGGAGAGGTAATGTTCAACATATTAAATATTACTAGGAAAAGGAGAGATCACTGAGGTGATTTTGAGAAAAACATTATGCTAATTAAGGTGGTGAAAAAATGGTTAATTGTTAAGAATCCCAAAAGGTCATTAAGAGACTGTGTGATTGGACAGTAAAATGGCAAGTGATATTTTGTACTGATAAATGTCAAGTCATGCACATGAAAGGGGAACATTCCTAATTCATTTATAAAATTATTTTCTCTGAGTTGATAATTCTCACTCAAGAGTGAGATCTAGGGCTATAACAGAAAGGCCTATTATGCAAGGACAATAATCAACAGCAATTAAATATTCAAAAATTTGGAGATATTGGGAAATGAATATAGAACAAACCTAAAGGATATTGTTACACTACTGTAAAAATTCAAATTTTGAATGCACCTTAACTACAGTGGATAGTTTTGTTTCTCTGAGTCAAAACAGGTCTAGAAGGCTGGAGAGAATACATAGATTTAACAGCTGTGAATCTACAGTACCTTGGAGCTCATGCTATGTAGTTTAGCATTGATGGCACTGGTCCTTGATCAGGTTTAAGGGAAACCCGACACAAAGTGAGCATCATCTTTCTTCTGCATCCTTTCTCATTCATTGTTGACTTTTCTATAGTCTTGTCCCCTTTCACAAAAATAAGGATGTGACCTCATCAGGTTCCCATAGAGTCTACCTTCATTTTAAGATGATGAACTTTTGCATCCATCAGATATCTTTCCAACTGCTTCTAGAGGATGAAGGTATGTGTCATGTCTGTTCTACATCCTTTGCTCTTATCTTGCAAATTTTTCTGCTCTCACATGTTTTTCTGTATCCTGTTTGTGAAATTGTACTGCAAACCTCTATTTAACCCTTTACTATTATTGTGTATAATCTTCTGCTTAACTTTGTTACAAAATGTTATACATTTTCACTGTTTAACTATTTCAGTATGCTATTTTATGTCTCTAAAAAAAAGCAAATATTGATTATATCCTGCTTAGTACACTTTGAATTCATGGTTATAAAAAGCCCCTACGTTGGCTGTATAAGTTACTCCTGAATTCCTGAACTAGAACTTTGTCCTGTACTAGAAAAGAGCCTAGTAAATCTTGTGACTTAATAAATCATACAAGGTGGAACACTAATCCACAAGTAAGATAGAAGAAGCCCCAAAGGAAGAGAACAAAGAGTTGACGCAATCCTTACCAGCTATGATAGCTCAGGATATTCAGCAGTGAGATGCCTGACAACAACATTTTTCTCTTTCATCTTTCATATTGCTGGGTTGAAACTACTGCTTCTGGTGAAAAATTAAACTGCAATTATTTTATTATTTGAATGTGCAAGAGGCTTGATAAGTGTTGAGAGAATTAGCTCATAGCAACTGTAATTGTAAGGCCCTATTCCATCATCTTTTGCTCACTTTGTTTAAGGTTTGTAAGGCTGAAGGAATTGAATGTTTTTCCTGCACAAAATCCTGCATTATATCTCAGTTTGGACAATCCTTGTATTCTCAGGAAAGTTTTTGATCAAGCTTAATGTGACAAAGTAACGGGATGAGAAATTCAATCAATTTGTAAATGCTTGTCCAGAAGCTGCATCTACTGATGCACTTCCCAAGACTTTTGCTAAACGTAAAATAGATACCTATCACAAATGAAGTAAACTGTTTTAATGATAGAGGAATTTTTGGACGACAAAACCACATTTGTCACAAAGTTACATAATAGCAAGTTTTGATTTTCTCAGTTGACAGGTGTAAGTAGGTAGTTTATATGTCTCACTATACTCTTGATAAGCAGGGTATAAAAGGGTATTTAACCATTGGCTCTCTTAGGAGCTTCTAGTGTGATAACACAGACTGGAAGAAACGTGGTAAAAGGTGTTGAATATAACATACTTTTAAGAACATGATTTTAACTACAAGGATGTTCTCTGAATAGAGATCAGTACATTAGAATTCAAACCAGATTGAATTCTAATGTACCGATTAATGAAGGAAAATACCGGATGCCATGTTTAGCAACTGTTATTAAGTTTGATCATTTAAAAATACCTCATATGTTAAAACTGAGATGGCTCACTGATAAATTTTTATTCATCAGTCAAAAAATCAATTCTGCTTATTTTGATAGTTCTGTACTCAGAATTATTATAAAACAGTAAAAGCTTTCCATTATATTTCACAATAGGAGCTGCCAGCTAGTTTTTGTGCAACAGTTAATAGTTTCATGTTTAGGTGTTTAAGGGGGTTGGCTTTACACCCAAGCCCAGAATGTATTTCAGGCTGAGAGTTGAAAACTGGGATTAAATGTGAGATAGACACATCAGGCTGATGTTTCTACCACTTTCTTTAATCACCATTTATTATTTCTTTAACTCTGGGATGCAGAGATAGAGCTCTCTGTACCTCTTTAGGGGATGGAGCAGGGGAAACTGGACCAATGATATTGAGTGTCTTCTAAAACATGGCTGTAGCAAACAGAGTTAAGAGAAGTTTAACTTTATTCAGTGAGTTATTCACCTCTTCTGAAAATTAGCAGCATTAACCTGGACGTGCTTCCATTCCTTGCCTCCTAACCTGGAAATTTTTTGTGCGGCTAATTGGATCATGACAGAGGCACTAGGATATCATTCCTCAGTATATCTACCTGTATCCTAAGTCAAAATGATAAGTTGTCTGAGTACAACAGAACAGCTTAGTACTCTTGGTTGACCAAAAAGAACTTAAGATGTTCCACTGATTATGATTCTAGTGAATAATTTATGGACTCCCATGCTGGGTAAGATTACTTATTAGAAAACAAGGATCCTTTGGGTGTGTTAATTCCCCATTTGTCATCTCAGATGAATGAGAAATCACTGCTTCCCCTTTTTTAAGATTGCAGGGAAAAGGCAAATTTAATCTTAGGAAGTGCTAGAAAGAAAAAGAATAAAACTGAGAGAACTATCACACTAGTGTTGACTTCACACTTAGCATGGCATGTGTAGTCTGGTTGGACCTTAAATCAAATTCACAAAGGCTGTCAGAAGGTCAGCAAGAGTGATTAAAGGTATCAAGTTGTTTACTATATGAAGAAATTTCTAAATAAACATGGTTTTAATTTACCTTGAAAGTCATTAAAGGGAGATAAATGGGACTTAGTGAAAAAGAAAACGTGTTAGCTATTCACTCTCCTTTCCCGTAAAAGAAATAGGTAAAATCAAATTAATCTATCAAGTAACAGATAGAAAGCAAGTAAAAGAAGTTGACCTGTAATTAAGCAGTTGAATTACTTGCCACAATTGTTGTGGATATCACATTTATTTGCATGGGCCTGAAATTACTGGACAAATAAATTGATGGAAACTAAATCCACAGATACTCTTTTACCTAGAAATCCATGGTGACAAATACTTCAGACTGAGTTGCAGATTGTTGAAGACAGTAAATATATTGCACAGACAATATTTGTGTGCTTCCTTTGCACTCTTATCGTTTCACAAGTATCTGCATTTGGCACAGTTGAATGTGGGATACAGGTCATGCTGGCCTCTGGTTTAAAGCAATATAACATTTCTCAGGTTCAGAAGATAGGTTTGGATTATAATGATAGGTTCCTCTTCAGAAGTAAGTAAGTATTCTTTTCCAATACAGAAATACATTTGAAGAACAGAGTTTCTGCTAGCTTTTAATATTGTGGAACACTTTTGTGAAGGAGAGTGAAAAAGAGGTCAAATGGGGGACCTTCAGGAAAAGAAAAATCAGCCAAAAAATGGAGAAAAATACGAGAGCGTTCATGTCTCGTTTTAAGGTTCTGGAAATTCTAGAAGCTGTTTATGTAGTGCTCAGGAGGATAGAATTATAAGATATGTTTATTAATAATTACTGAATCAGTTTCATCTAATGGTGAACCTCCTGCTACCTTAACATTGACTATCCTATTGAATTATGGAAGCATGCACCACGAGAATATACCTTAGATTAAAATCTAATGTGTCTTCAAAAGACAAGAGTTAAAATTTTAGTTATAGTCCTTTGTTTTCTTATGAGAATCTTATACATAAATATTGAAATTGACCTTCTGAAGTGCTTTGCAAGCATGTATCAGCTAAATTATTTATAAGTAATTAACAACCAGGATTTTTTTTTTTTCCTGAAGAATAAACCAGATCAATCTCTGCAGATAGTTGTCTCTTAAAGAAAATTGTATTTGTGTTCCTGACAGAATAATTTAAAATTGCTCTCCAATGTCACATCCAAATTTTCAGTTAAAGATTTTGAAGAACAGCAATGGGGTTTTTTTAGCTCTTGTGATCAACCATTGATATTTACTTCTGCTTAACATTTTGTATTTTTAAAGACTAACTCCCTTCTCAAGGGAATCACATTTTACAATCAGAGTTTAAATTCTCAGTTCTTCCCACTTGAAATCACAAAGCTTTCACAGCCAGTGACAGAAGTGACAAATTCTTGGCTAGCACTGTAAACCACTCTCAGTGAAGAAGACACTGTTTCATACTCCACTGTCCCAGCTGCCTCCTTCCATAGACATCTTCTGTGCTTCAAGAGGTTAATAAAATTGTTGATAAACACAAAGAAGAGAACTCCAAGCAGAACTTACAGCCAGCTATTTGGCTTTGGAGTTTTTCCTTTGTTCTCTTTGGGGAAATGAAATATCAAGATGTTTCTAGCAGCTCTGTAGGGTCAAGTTCTCTTCTGAGAAGCACCTGACATCTAATCTTGTCTTCTTTGAAAGAAGCATTGATTTGCCTTGGAACATCCCTTATTATCTGATTGTAAAATCACCTGTGTAGGCTTCTATAATCCCTGCTCTTGACAAGATAAATACTCCAGCCATTACTTTATGCCAGTGCCTCCCCCCGCCTCCATCTCCTATATTGTTAACAATTTTTGGTAAATAGAGTTTCCAAACTGTCTCATGCAGGAGTGTTCATGCAGAAGCTACTTTTCTGTAGCTTTGGTTAAACTATCAACGTCCATTAGCTGGAAGTTCCTATTCTAGCAGAGAATGTGTTTCCTCACTTTGGGGTACACACAAGTGTCTGTATACTTCATTTCAGTACTGGAATTTCTCCTTTTACAGCTCCAGAATTTTCACTGTGTGTATACAAATAGGAATAAACAATTCAAAGAAATGGTAGAGTCTGAGTAGAAACAAGGAGAAACAAGTATGTGGATGGCAGTATATAAGATGTGACAGGTTGCATTATGCTATATCTCCTTTTTAAAGAGTTCACTAATTGATAAGAAACTCTACCACAATATTTCTAAGAACAGTTATCAGAGCCATCATGCCTTAAATGTGTCATTCACTCGAGTGAAGAAAATGCATTTCAGAGTTAAATCAAGTCGTCTGAGCCCTACCTTAAACGTGTTTCCTAGTCTGAAGCCTAGAAAAATAGTAACACTTCCTTAGAAAATTTCATATAGTAACACCTTGCTATGACAACTTTCCTGAAAAGTGTACTTTCCTTCATGTCCAAGTAATTACAGCTTTTCTAGTAATCAACTATCTTTGTCCTGTTCCCAGGGTGAAATGTGTCAAGAAAAATGTTCTGGACTTGTTTTCATTGTCATCTCTTACCTATTTACCAAGGAAATACATTTAGTTGTTTTGTTCTTCTCATGGATACACCCAAAAAAATAATCAGCAAGTCTAAAATCTAAATTTCTTCAGCTTTCTTATCAAATATTAAGAAACTTTTTCTTCAATATATTGTTCAATATCCATGAAGTGTTTTCATCAAGGCAAATTAAAACTTTGTTATCAATGGACAAAATTTCAAACAATTTTTTTTCACAGGTTGAAGGAAAAAAAAATAATTTTTAATGTAAATGAAGTCTAAAAAGTCAACAGATATATTGTGGAAAGGCATAATTTTTGCCCTTTTCTAACACTTCTTCTCATAAAAGGGCCTAAACATCTTTGCTTAGTAACTTTCATGTGTGTGAATGTACAATTGCAGGCTCACAGGAGTGATGCAATCTGATTTTAAAGGCTAATATATTTTTTTCAGTCCTTATTTCTTCTTTGTCTTTATCTTACATATTATTGTTATAAAAAGAAAAAAAAAGACAAAAAAGGAGATAAAATACCCACATAACAGTCTAATCAAACTGTGTCAGCTGTGTAGTATGGGTAGAAATGAATCATAAATTGCTTGAAGTATAGCAAGTTTTAATGCTACTTTGAAGTCACAGGTTGCAGACTGAAGAAGCTGTTTCAAAACTTTTTTTCTAATGTTTCAAGCAAATAATTTATCTTGAATATGTCTGTGTTTTCTTTCTGCAATCTCTTTAGTATATAGCCATTGTTGAGCTGAAAAGTAATGTACTACTATGCATAGTAATATGCTTTTCTTTATCTCTTTGGAAATAATTTGCTGTTGGTAGATATTTGTGTCTAGGAAATGGTCTACTGATGGAAATTTTTCAGAAAGCACAGAAGAGAACGGATAAATATTCAAATATTCTTTATTCAAATATTTAAAATAGAATAGTAATAGAAAAGTATTGACATCAGAGATAAGTCAAAACACATTTAACTAGAGTTGTTAGGTGAAAACCACATACCGTAAAATACAATTTTTTAACAACTCTATTTTTTAATATATGTAGAAATCCACCATAAGGTTAAACTATAGCAATTTCTGGTGAAATCTTTTTGCTTATTTGTGTTCATGAATAACAATAGGAAACATGCATCCATGCATCTGGGAACTTCAGAAATAAACTAGTAAACATAACTGAAAGAAGGCCACAGACAAGAAAAGACCTTTTGCCACATAGGAAACAACCTTGGAAGCAAAGATTCTACAGCGTAAGAACCTATGTAATGTTTAAATGCTTTTTTAAAAGAATTACTAATTTCTATTGAGTAATATCAGACATTATTTTGCATAAGAAGGATTGTATGAAATTTAGGAAGTTATTTTTCCTTATGAGTGCTTTAAAATTAATGTAATAATGATTGTACCAAATATTTTGTCATTGTTAGTGGAGTGATTCTAAGTCTCATGCAACTTTCTCTGTGTGAGACAACAGCTACCACCTATTAGAACAGCTGTTTCTTCTTGTGGATGCTAAAAAGCTTTAGCAGAGAAACTTTCCAGCTTTCTGCAGCATCTTGTGAGGCTGCAGCATTTCATGAGAGCTCTGTCTTTCCCATGAAAACTATTAGAAACAAGGATATGGGTTTTGTAAACTAACTTTGCTATCTTGCACCTGCATATGGTTTGTAGAATTGTTATGATACTGACTAGAGAAATATTTTGGAATGGGTGTTGGGAGAACTGAGCAATCACTTCAAGAGGTGGATGGCTTAAGGTCCAATGACCTTATACCATGCTAGAATACTAATGTATAAGACTAGTTGAATTAATTAAATAAAGACACTTCTTCTTCACCTTTTTTCCTGGTCCAAATCTGTGTTGGTTTTCTCTCCGTGCTCGCTACTACAGCGACATCTTCTAAAGGACAGTACACTGGTAACAGCTGCTAAACTCCTGAATATTGGTACTTACATGATTTTCAGTAGTGTTGTAGGGGTTTTTAAATAAAATCTGGTTAAGTCCTTCAACCTCCCTTTTTTTTTTTCTGTTTCCATATCAGGTATTAAACTGCAGTATTTAGAAGATAAGTTCATGTCACAAAATTTCTTTACAGAATTTAAATAATCAATATAGGAGGCAGGCACATAAAATCAAGGGAAAAATCCTGAGTGGTGTAAATTCCTAGTTATTACAGTAGAAAGAAAAAATACAAGGGTATCATAATTGTACAAAGTAATAGCATTGGATTTCAATGACTGATTCTTCTTTCCTTCAGACGGGAAGAAAAAAATTTAAACACAAATAACAAAAGCAAAAATTGCACTGAAAGAACAAACCCTTAATAATCTATCTGGATGTGAGGAGTTCTTAGTAAGAGTTTAAAGTGTGTGGCACTTCCAGCTTGGGAATTCTTCTTTTACTGTATGCTTAAACCTGTCATTGGATAGAGCAGACCTGGAAGAGCCTGGTAATCGGGGAAAATGCACCTCCTGCTCTTGGTAGTATGTTTGAATCTCATTGTCTGGTTGGTTTAGCTTATTGTCCTGATGTAGCCTGTGGTGATCAAGCAGGGCTGGAGTAGCAGTACCCAGAAAGCCCCAACTACACAGTGTTCATACTTCCAACTCCTCTCTGAAGGTCAGCCATATCTCTCAGAGCTGCTACTGATCAGTGCTGTATGAGCTGATGTATTCTGGAGCTCCTCTCCCACTTCCAATACATGTGCTCTTGATGGAGCTTCCAGGGGCTTCTTGAAAGTCTGTTTGCCCAATTTATTTAATTACAAGAAAAATACCTGTTGCTCAGTGCTGTATTTCACAGGGGTATGAAGGACTTGCTCTAGTCTTATCCCACAGGCTGAGTCTATTAGCAATTAAAATGTACTGCTCATGCACTTCTGAAGCACATCTTTAGGTTTAATTTTATTTAAGAAGAATTGAGGTCATGTTCTTGAAGATCATATTCTTTCATGTGAAGCCTAATACAGTAAGTAGGGATAGTCTGGACATTCACATCACATTTGATCTGAACTGAAATGCTCGGATAGATGAACTCTGAGATGTCTATTAAGAATCTGTCCTTATTGATACCTCACAGGCTGCAGCCCTCAAGCTTGAAAAACATGACACATTACTCTAGATTCCTTGAAACAAAAGTAGACATGAAGGAACGGAATGCTAAAGGAAGGAGAAAAAAGTATGGATTTTGGTGCATTGATGTATTTTTCCCTATCTTTCTGCAAGTGCTAGGAATTTCACCAAACAGGTCAGTGGCTCAGTTCAGTACTGTGAAATGTATTCATTCACGACTCTCATGAGCCAGCTTTGGCTATGACCACCTCCCAAATGATGTGTGAAAAATAAGCTTGTAGATTTCTGTGTTCAGCCTCGAGCCCTGAGTATTACAGTACCCCTGCATGGGTACTGTACAAGGATGGACTTTCATACTCATAAGGTAGGTAAGACCACTTGGCTTCTGAAAAAAATGAGATTCTTATTTCTGGATAAACATATTTAGGCACTGGTCAAAATAATTTTAGCTAATATATCTGTGTTGTTACTTATACACATGAAAGTTACTAAAAATTATCTTCCTTCAGTGACTGAAGATGGAACAGTAGTGAGTACTTTAGAGCTGTGTCACAATGAAAGTTTGAAATTCAAGAAAACTCCGTCTCTCCTGAATAAAACAAAAAATTATTCTTTCTTCATGTTCAAATTAAGCGATGAAAAAAGAAAGAACCCAATGTAAAATAAGAGCTGGAAAAATAGGGAAAAAGCTTTGAATTCGGAAAGAGCATTTACGTATCATATCAATTTGGAAGTACAGAACAAGACGATGCTCCTGCTTTATTTATTATTCAGGCTCCTACATTTTCTTTCAATTCTTTTCCTTTGTGTTGGTAACTTTAATGCAAAACAGAGTTATCTGTATATATAAATAAGAATAACAAGGGAATAAAACCTCACCATTAAACACATACAATGACTGAATTTGGAATATGTGCTGAGAACAAAAATGAAGCAATTCTTAAAACCAGGATGACCTGGGGATCCTGGTGGACAACAAGCTGTCCATGAGCCAGCACTGTCCTTGTGGCCAAGAAGGCCAACCATATCCTGGGGTGATGAGCATAGGATGAGCATTGCCAGCAGGTCGAGGGAGGTGATCCTGCCCCTCTAACTCAGCCCTGGTGAGGCCACATCAGGTGTGCTGTGTCCAGTTCTGGGCTCCTCAGTACAAGAGCTTCTGGAGCAGCTCCCGTGGAGGGGAACGATGATGAGGGTACTTCAGCATCTCTCTTAAGAGAACAAGCTGGGAGAACTGCACCTGTTCAGCCACAAGAGGAGATGACTGTGAGGGCACCTCATCAATATCTGTCAGTATCTGAAGAAATAGTGTCAAGACTATGGACGAGGCTCTTCTCAGTGGTGTCAACCAAAAGGGCAAGAAGCAACAGGCAGAAATGGATGCACAGGAAGTTCCACCTGAATCTGAGGAAGTTCTTCACTGTGCAGGTGATCAAGCACTGGAACAGATTACCCAGAGAGGTTGTGGAGTCTTCCTCAATGGAGATATTCAGGAACCATCTGGACACAATTCTGTGCAATGTGCTCTTGGATGGCTCTGCTTGAGGAATACAGATGAGCCACTGTGGTCCCTTCCAGCCTGACCCATCCTGTGATTCTGTGAATTAGAAAAATCATTCATTACTGATCTGACATACTTCTTGATATTTACAGCCCAAATAGCTGAAACTCATTAAAGGAGCTCTTCATTCAACCCTGTTTTGCTCTTTCAAACCACATTTGTGAAAAGACAAGTCACTTTTATTGTAGGATTGGGTGCAACTGGTAAAAATTGTATCTATGAGTGATTCTCATTTAACCCATGTTCTCATTTTGACATTTTTGTGTGCTTTGCTAAAAGACAATTTTCATCAAACTGTTGGATTGGGTTTTTTTGTTTTTTTTTTTTCTTTTCACGGTGCAAGTATATTGATACCTACATTTTTGTAGTGCAGGGTATCTCTGTGTTTCTTTTCTTTCTGTTAAACAAGTTTAACTCTTGATTTGTTTTGCTTAGTTATTAAATGATGATTGAGTTACAAAGTCTACATATTCATTATTTGATTTTAAATGGTTAAATACAAACTAAAAGCTGGTATTATTTTCTTCTGACTTAGTGGGAAAAAATTTGCTCTTTCCCACCTTTATTAAATTGCTAGAATTATGTGGTTTTGTCTTAGGGAGAAATGGAGGATGTTTTGGTATAGTTTTATAATACACCTCAACACATGATATTTTTCCAATAAGACCAAGAATAAAAATATTGAATCAAAAGCAAAAGTCACAGAGTGGCTTTGTTGTAGGAGACTGGACAGGATCCAGGAAAACAGAGTCTGAAAAAATTCCAGCACACTCATGAATTATTGACTTGTGGTAAAGGACTTAAAAATATTTGTTGTCCTTCCATAAACTAGATAACTCTTCATGAGTATGCATTAAGTTTAGAAGAATCTTTTTGTTGCCATTGATTCTCCAATATTGCCTTCAATCTTCATTAGACTCTAGATGTTTTTACTTCAAAATAATACATACTTAGAACTTTGCCTATTTTCACTGAGTTAGATTTGTACAAAAAGGAGCAGTCTTTATATGTTATAAAATGATATCATTGTGACATCCAGAAGGTATGAACCACTTTTCTTTCATCAAGTGCATTTTTTTAACAAATAATCTACGATTACTATATGCTCCTTCCTTAAACATCCAACTCAAACAAACTACAAATCTGAGTATTGCTTTGTCAGTGTAGACATAAACCTTATTAGAACTCAAATATAATGTATTTTCAGGAGATTAAAAGGGTAAATAGATGTTTTCAAGATAAATCCATGAGGTATAGAGCAGAAAGTGATTACATTTAATTCATTCACTGAATGCACATCTTCAGGGATTTGAACTTCTGCCGGTTGGTTTGGAGAGTGGTTCTGCATACTGCCGCGCTGACCACTAGCCTACCGGTGGCGTGGCAGGCGGCGTCTGCTGTCCTCTTGCTCTGGACACTCCGGGAGGTCCTGGTGCGACGGCACGGAGCAGGGTTCTATGCAGCTCAAACCGCAGATGTTTGCCCCGGGAGCCACAGCTCGCCCTGAGGCTATCNTACAGCAACACAGGCAGATCTGGAGGACAATGAATCCACTCCTGTCTCCTTTCAGTGGAGCATCACAGCTCAGGAACATTTTCTCAGTCTCATCTTGAAAGACTTAACAGTTGTCATAAGAGCTAGGTTGGAAATTGCCCAGTAAATGAGCCATAATTTGGATACAAAATCCATGAACACTGAGTGTACCTATGGATTATGCCTCTCCATATGTCAAAAGAGCTGAAAATCTGCAAACTCAATCTCTTGATAAAGATTATATAGCCAGAGTCTTGTTAAGTAAATACCAGTTAATGTTTTGTTTCTGAGATGAGTGTTTGTGCATATGGCATGGTTTTATGAGCCTCCTGGGGAGAAAACTATAGACAAAGTAATGAGAGTGCTTTAAGCAACCTGTTTCATTTATATATGTGTATCGGTCTTGGATTATAGGCAATCAAGAAAGAGATATTTTATGTGTAGCTCAAGCCAATGAAATTCAGAAGTTCTAGAAACATTCCTCACAAAATTCAGTGTGCAGTGGAAAGTCCCTTGCTGTTCTGATAATTCACTTATTTCAACTCAATTCCAAACTGAAAAGAAACAGGAGTGTGTCACAAAGGGCTTTCACTCATGCACAAGCTACCAAACAAGTCCCTGCAATGCTTCAGGTTGCTTTTAAGAATGCAAGCTACTTATACTTAGAAGAAATACAAAAAATTGCATGGAAGTGATAACACGATAACAAAATCTTTCTTGGATTGCCATTCCTGAAATGTGTGTGTATGTGTGTCTTTATGTGAACTTTCTTCTATGGCATGCTCTTTATTATGCACTACCTCAATATCTGGTTTTGTGACTAGCTACTGAAACTGGGGAATCACAGAAATGAAGATTGCAACATAATCAGAACATCTCTGCTTCCAATTGCCATCTTTCTTTGAAGTGATAACTTCAAAATTTAACTTATTATTCCCTTTCTCTTTTAAGAAAAAATGTATTTGGACTCTATGTATCTGTCAAATAATTAGCCTGGAATTTAAAATGGAAGCCTGCGGGGTTACAGGACATAAAATATATCTTATAACTGCAAGTAGATATTTAAATTGGTCTTAGAACAGTAGAGTACTTCAATACTGTTTAGGTTGCCTCGGAATTGCTCTATTGCTAATATTTTCATCAGGTCTATAATATTGCAGAAAGTTGTCTTAGTGAATTCATGGAGGCAACTTAGACCAAGTGTGTGACTGCCGGAACAATTTATTGACAACCGCTATGAGCAAGGTGTGTAAGCAACTCTGAAACTGTTTACATCTTTCTAGGGAAAAAAGCATGGTTTGAACCAGCTTCACGCTAAAAATGACAATGCATAAGGATTTTCATACACAACAGTTACACACTGTGAACTACATCATAGAGTGAGTTCTGTGGACAAAAATCTAATGTATCAAAATAGAAGGTATCCTTAACAAAAAGTAGTGATTTCCATTCCATGAGGACAAATTACACTATTTCTCCCAACATAAAATATAAACCAGGGTCATTTGGATTTTGCAGAAATATTTTTATAGTTGTTTGTTTTCAAGGAAATTTAACGAAAATATAGAAAATTTAATTGAAATAGAAAAAATATTTTAAATTAATTTTGCCAATTAATTCACTGTAGATAACCGTGTGTTGGTAGGAGGAAAAAAAATCTCAAAAGGTACATACACGCATCGTTTCTCGTATAATCAAAATTAAATTTTAAAATGAGTATGTTTCCGTGTTGCTTGCTTCCTACAAAATGAGCATTACTTACCACTTGGACCAGTTTATCTATTAGTTTGATATATTTACTGTAAGTCTTGAGTAGTCAGTCTCTTTGAATGCCTGTGGATTGTCTTGAAATTCAGTGGCTACAGGAATTTATTCAGAGTAGCTCCTCACTCTATTATGTGCTGAACTTGTGACATCACATTGGGTAGAACAAAAGGCTCTTGATTGCAAAATTGCCCAAGCTGACTTGGGAGAAGATTCATTACAGTTTTCGCTTCAGTGGAGATAAAAACTTGCATTTCCACTACTCCCACTACCCTAAGCTCCCTATGCCATGCTTGTCATTTTGTTTCTTTAAAAGTAGCTATGAAGCAAACTATACCTAAGTACATGGTATCTAGGTTTATAATGTTCCTTGCTGACACAAAAGCTTTTATGTGTCTTGTTCCTGACAGTGAGGAGTTTTACCTTAGCAATTTCTTTATCAATTTCATGTTTGCTTCTCAACATTGAAAAATATCTCAAAACCCCAAATGAAGAAAAATTCTATTTATATTACCTGAACATTGGAACATGGATTCATTTCTATCACCTGTAGATAGGTGCTATAGACCTACAGTATAATGTATATTTGATCAATGGTTTTCAGGTAAGAATACAAATTAGGAAGAAAATAGCATGAGGTAGGAGGTTTACTAGGATTTAATTTTATTGAAATACCATTTATTTGGGGGTTTAGGATGGGATTTAACTGTGACTTTTGTCTGCACAGAGGTTCAACACTGCAGTAGTGTTGAAAAAAAAAGCACAGTGTCTGTACTCATATGTGCTTTGATATTGCCTTCTATGTGAAAAAACTGATGTGTCTCTTACTTTTATAAAGGATCATTGTATTTGAGCAGATTACAGCTATGCTCTGCCATGTCTTGTATAGGATTAGTTATGTTCCTTCTGTCTTTCAAACAGACTTGTTTTTAAATCATTTTATTGTTCCATGTTGCAAGATTTTTACACTTTCTGGAATATATGTGTTTGTCCTAATCCATCCATCAATCAAGTTTGTTACCAGTCTACAAAGGAAAAGTACACATCTCTGAAAACACCGTGTAAAAATGATACAAAAATTATATGACCCTTTTGTAAAATTTAATCTATTTCATTATTTTCACCTCTTAATCCTTGCAGTATTATCAGAAGGGTTCAGAAACTGGAAAAGAACAACTGTAAAAGGAAAGAAATGGAAGTAAAAATCATCACTAGCTAAGATGCTGAATGTCTGATTTAGATATTAAAGAAAGCTAAATTGTTGATTTTGGTAGTGTTTGCAATAACTGGCTACTGGATGATAGTATCTCAGGGAGCATTGATTATGGAAATTAAAAGTATTAGTTTAGGCCATTCATGTTCTAGGATGTTTAAACAATTCACACACTAGAGTACAATCTAGTACTCTAGTGAGTACTAGAAGCAAACTGCAAGAGATTCCTCAGGAGAGTCCCACCATGAAAATCCAAATATTGATTAAAATCATATATTTGCCAACATTAATGCCTTTCACTGAAGACATTTTTTCTTGGAAGTGATAAGCAGATTGTCTGTTCTTTGAGCTGAGCAGATTTTTCATTTAACGTGTCAGACAGACAAAAGGACCCTCCACCATCAACCTCACCAATATACTGTATGTCACAGTCTATAACAACCAGAGTTCCTGCTAATCCCTACTGGCTACAGAATCCCAGCTACAGAGCATTTCTCATTTACGGGTGCATCTCCAATAAAACGCCAGTTTAGATTAAACATGAATATTTTTAAAAAAAACCCACGACTAGTTATCTGTTTGCTTTTGTGAGTGATGGAGTAAGCATTGTGTCAGAAGGAAAGTTGTCTGTTATTTCTTTTTCTCTCTTTGTGAATTTAGTAAAAAGAAGTTCGGATTTAAAAAAAGAAATCCCATCAGAAACTGAAAAAAGAAAACGTTCTATTCTCACCTAATTAAAAAGCTCTTTCTCTGCAAAAAAACCTAACCCCCAAAACTGCCAAAATAGCCCCAAACCAAGCCAACAAAACAAAAACAGAAATAGAAAAAAAGGCACTCAAAAATACCTCATCCACAAAAAATATTTTAAAAATATAAAATATATTTTAATATAAAATATGTAATGTAAATATATAAACTAGATAGGGACATGGGCCAGTGTTTTCAGTGTAGATTTTGAAATAGTAAATTTGCACTGCAGTGTGTAACTCTAACACAGTCATTGTTATTCCATTATTTTATTATTTTATGATTTAATGATGTAGAAAAAAAAAATCAATCAATACATAGACATTTCTCTCCATGAAAATTAAAATATTCACTTACAAACAGTAAAATTTGCATTGTTAATAGTAGTTAGGAAGAAGAAATTCCCATGGGTCAAGTATATACAATTTCAAGAGTTCCCTCACCTTCTTCTGCATTTTTTCTACAGGCTGATTGCATTACAACAGAAACCCATCTAATCTTCATGATGTAATGACACTATTCAAGCAACAAACTAATGTTTATGAGTTATCCATATTGCTGGGGGATTCCCAGCACATAGTAATTATGGAGGAAATGATGATGATTTATATGTATGATGCTTGTTGTAAGCTGTTCTAGAAACGTGCAGCCTTTCATCTCCTGACCAAAACCCTGAATCACAACTCCTAACCTTTAAAATACCTATTTTCACAGAGATTTCAACATACCCTTATTTCACTGGATGGGAACACTGTTACTTAGGTCTTTCTATATCGCCTGAACCATCACTAGGATACTGGCAGTAACTTCTTCTTAACCTGACACAAGTATTACTTCTTTTACCATAAAGATTTAGCAGTACAGGACATAGTATCAGACAGACTTAAAAACCACAGACCTACATATTGCTCTTTTAGCCCTTATTTTCCAGGTCAGTGTTTGAAAGCCAAACTTTATAAATTTGAAAACAATAGAATTCACTGGGCATGACTGCACATTTCTTCTTCGTTAAAAATTTTCTTGCTAGTGAATACATGCAATGCATATTTGTCCTGTTTTGGGGTTTGAGATGTAACATGACTCTTCATGAAAGAGTCATAAGCTTTACTGTGAGGTTGGCAAGTCTTCTGCTAGCTAAATTTGTGATAACAGTGGTTAACTCTTGATTTCATCCTTCTTGTAAAATGTCACTCAAGAACCACTGTTTACCAATTACCTTTGTTTGTTGCATGTGTCTGTTTTTTATACTTTCTCCTCTCCATCAGACTTTGAAGCTGATGCACTTGCAGAAGTCCAATGTTGCAAGAGCAGAAATCTGTTTTACCTCATTCTTATGTGTATTTGAAGGATGATTTTTTTTTTTTAACTAGGACAGAGGACAATATTAGATATTAGGAAGAAATGCTTTACTGTGAGGTTGGCAAGGCACTGGAGTGGGTTGCCCAGAGAAGCTGTGGATGCCCCATCCCTGCAAGTTCAAGGCCAGGTTGGATGGGACTTGGAGAAAGCTGGTCTAGTGGGAGGTGGTGTTGCCCGTGGCAAGGGGGTTGGAACTGGATGAAAATAGTTACAATCCCTTCTAACCCAAACCATCCTATAATTATATGATTTGTGTTCTGAGCACCAAAGATTTCTTGTGAGTACCAGGCCACTAGGAAATATCCAGTACAATTGCCCATGTACAGGATGTAGTAATTGGTGTGTATCTGCGTATATGCAGATGTGAGGATCTTTTTGACTCATGCATAATCTCTGCTTGATCTATGGTTCTACAATTCAGTAAAAAATTAACAAATTTGTTGCAGAAAACCCATATGGAGTATCTTCCTTCTTGCAGCGAATATCAACATTTGTTGCAATCATTCAAGTCTATCCCTGTTGGACACCTAGCCCGGTTTTGTAGACCATGACTGTGCTGGTTTTAAACCCAGCAGGAAAGGTAAACTCACTGAGCCTTCCCCCTTTCAATACTGGAGAAAAGACCAGGAGAAATTATAAGCTGGAGCCACAATTTACTGAAAAATTGCAATTACCATAACAATATTAACCAGAGAGTGTACAAAAGAGAGAGTGTTTTACCCACAAAAAGGGTATTCACCACCCAACAAACAAAAATACTTCCCAAAGCGAGGCTCTCTCCCTCTGTGGCGGCAGTAGCAGCAGCAGTGGCAGTGGCTCTGGTCCCAACTCCAGTCCAGCACACACCCTCTTGCAAGCCCATCAAAAGATGGAATCCCTTCTGCTTCCAGTCCCCAGATTCCTCCTGCCATGGTGTGGGTGGTATGAAACTAAACATTGCTAGAAATTCCACCTCCTTTCTCTATAACCATGACCTAGCTAATTCTAAATTTTTCTGGATATTTATTTATTCCGGCCTGTACCAAACTAGAAATCCTTTTCATTTCAGGTGATACGCTTTTTCTTTTCATTTTTTTCTTTTATAATAAATACAACCTCTCTTTCTTGTTATCTACTGAATGAAAAATTTACCTTTTTGTTTACTGAATCTATTCCAATTATAAATAGGACTGAAACTCTTTTTTTAAAATCTAAAAATGTCAGCTCTACTAAAGAATTGTCTTTTAAGAACTCTTTGATTCATGCCTTTACTCTGAGACTGAGAAGTGTTGAAGATACTATTATTATTATTCATAAATGTGTTGAGACTTTTCAGGGTGCAAGTAGATTTAAGCCTGAAATTTGATACATGTTTGTATTAAATGAAGTCTACAGCTTACATCAAATCACACTTTTCCTTTAAAAAAAAAATGTATATATATACTTGGGGGATTAAGGCTGATGTGAGAGTTTCCAGCATTTATTTTGTCATATTAGAAATTCAACAAGAACACTAGAAGACCTTGCAAAATCTAATCCAGTTTGGTTCATTTATTGCTTTGAAGGCTCAAAGATGTCATTAAAAACCAACATGGATTCTGGGCACTTTTTCATACATACAAACTTTTCCCATTCTTCAGTAAGTGTACCTCAAGGGCCTTTCCATATCCTGGTAAAAGTACTTTCTGACAAATCCACTCAAATTGCCTCTGTGAGCCAGATGTCTCTGTTCTTGCCTTCATCAGCAAAAGCAGTGCTGCATTTTAGTTACTGCTGCTGCTAACATCAGCATTCACAGAGGAGGAAGAGAAGAGTTTTTATGAGAGAAGAGTGGATTTCTGAAGTCAAGGAATGCCGTTAGAAACTGCACTAAAGTTCATCTGAATTCTCTGGAAGGTGAATCTTATAGTATTACATGCAGTGCCCATTAATTTCTTAGGGACCAAAGACTGACATGCCTTTGCAAGTTAAATTATTCAGAATTACACTTGTTAAAGATATATATGCTAATAGCAGTACTAGAGAAATTGTAGCAATAATCTGAATTCATCTCATGAGCCTATTCAATAACAGGAAGATTAAGACGACGTTGAGAACATCGTGAAACTCAGTGAATATTAGCTTGCTTTGCTGATTCCCTGAAAGGGTCCTATTCTTTCTCAACTTGCTAGCGAAATTGCTGAAATCAGAATTACCTCTGATTTCTGAAATTAATGTTTACCTAGAAAGCCAGTGTTTATTTTCTTCACTGCAGCTGCAGGATACATGAATAATGCAGTATTAGAAAAATATAAATCATACTGCAGCCAGTTAAAATTATGCCCCTGTTAAAAATGTGAAGCAAAAGGGACTCAATTATGTATGTATGATTGTGTGTACAGATGAGGGATTTAAGAGAAAAAATGCACTCTTTGAAAGTGAAAATAAAATTAGACCTGACACATCCAAGAATGAGTATTGTCAGGCTGCTCACTTGGCCTGTTTGAAATGGGGCCATACTTCATAATTAGAAAGATTGTTTCATTTTATCATATAGCTGAAAACTTAGAAGGTATTTGTATAGAATAATATATATCTCTCATTGAAAATATATAATTGACATAATAATTTCTGATTTAGACTGCCAAGATTTTATCCGGTCTTGGTTAGTCTTTGGTTTTGTTTGGGGTTTTTTGTTTTTTTTTTTTAAGCTTGTGCTAACACAAAGCTTTATGTCAATACTGAGTAGTGTGTGTTGCATTGGCAGTTGAAAGGTCAAAACCTAAAAACTCAACAGATTTTTTTTCTTAAATTGTTATTAATTCTGACAATTGCCTTGTTGCATGGCAGATGATCATAAATCCAGCCAACATTTGGTAACAGATCACCTTGACTGAAATCACAAAGCAAGCATTATTTTTACATAAAATGTATGTCACCACTTTTATACTCATATTTGGCACCTACAGAAATGTGAGCAAAATTATGAAGAAAATTATACTGACCAGTCTGCCAGACTATTTGGCATCTTCATTCCCTTGTTTTCTCCTGCTAAGCAGATTCTCACACCTGTTACCAGACTGTTGTGCCTGTCAAAAACAATAAAAGTGAATGGTTTTAACTGTTAAGGAAAATCTTCAAGGCAAGACCATTAGGGAATCCTACTCAGTGTCCAGCTGGTCATCCAAAATCTATTTGCTGCTGCAGTGCATGAGCAAGAGGCTCTTTTGCATTCAGTGTCTGAAAGCTGCTTTTTAATTGTGGCCATCTTTTTTGGACTAAGAACATCTGTCATACATCAAGTGCTAAATTTACTACCTGATACTGAGAAGCTGTTTGTTTTAATTCTATTACAACGTTACTGAAAAGCGATGAAACTCACACTATTTTAGCTGGCTCTCACAGTTTCTCTGTATTCTTAATTTTGACTAGCATGCTGAATAGAAAGTTTTTCTCTAAAGCATGAATCAAAATTGTCATATCTTTTGCAAAAGTATGAACACCTCTGAAGGCATTTGTTGAATCCAAAATAATGTCAAGATGATGTCTGTGGTTTTCAAAACTCTTGAAACTCCCATAAATATCAGTAACGAAGTCCAGTCACTAGTAATCTGCAAAAATAAATTTCAAAAGTTAATGTTGTAGCATTCCTATCTATTTTAAAATAATAATAAATGCATGGTTTTATTGTTTACATGTAAAGGAATACATACATATATCAGCTAAAAGTACTTTATATAATCTGAGAACGCTCATATTGTATTTTTAATTTTTGCCTAAAACATGCTTCAATTAAAATACACTTAAATAGTTTACCACTAGCTAGGAAAAAACATTTCTCTCATCTTTCTGTCTCTCCTTTTAGTGATTCCTCATGTAGCACTTTTCAGAAGTTAAAAACAGAACACGTGGAAGATCCTAAATGAGTCATTCTCAAATGTAGCAGGGAAATAACTTAGGCACAGGTTTTTGTCACAACGACAAAAACTAAGCACCCTCAGATACATAAGGTGCTGCCAGATGCACTGTCCAGCTTCTGCTAAGCGAGTGCATTAGACATATTTAACACTCCATGTGGAAGTGCTGTGTTCTAGAAAATGCTCCAGACAACCGCTCTAGCTTTATGCAAAGTAATTTTCACTTTTTCAGACTACTATGAAAACCAGGAGGGAGCTGAGGTTGCTTCTGGCTGCTATCTGCTCATAACTATAAGCCAAGAATATGCATGACAGAGACCAAAAAGGCTACTGAATACAGTTAAACCTATGCTGATTCAACTGGTTCATAGAAGTTGCATTCCCAATTGACTTAATAGCATTTGTTGTCTTACTGTGCATTCGTGATGGGGAATTCTATTTAGAGATGTGAGGAAAGGGTATGGCAGCTTTTTAAGGGGTTGCTTATATACTATAACTGTAGAGGAATGACACTGTTCTTGGGGATCTGTATAAGCTGGAGGAGTGGGCCAAGAGGAAGATTCCAAGTTCAACAGGGTTAGAAAAAAGCCAAGTCCTGTCACAGGCAGGAAAGAGCCTGTGCAGCTGTACAGGATGCTGCCTGCCTGGCTGAGGGCAGCTCTGCAGGGAGGGACCTGGGTGTCCTGGTAGATATACGCTGAAAGTAGTAGTGTGCCCTGGTTGCAGAGATAGCCAGCAGTGCCCTGGGAGGTACTCACTGGGCCACAGCCAGGACACGGAGAGGAGGGATTTCCCCCTTATGCACAGCACATCTAACATGCCACATCAATGTTGGGACTCAGTTACAGGAAAGTTATCAACAGGTCCCTGATGTCGATGGCTCCTAATCACTCTGGGCTTCTAGGGTGGTCAGGGACTGGGGCATGTGGCCTGGGAAGAGATGCATGGAGACTTGTTTGACCTGGAGAAGATATTTCTTTAAGGGGAACTAACAGCAGTGTGCCAGGATCTACAAAGTGCTCTCAAGAGGAGAGAGCATGGCACTTCATAGCACTGTGTCATGGGAGGATGAGAGACACATGACACAGTGAGTTCTGACTGGATATGAGGAGAAACTTTTTAACACTGGTACATTCAAATATTGACCAGAGATAAGCTGCCAGCAGGGTTGTACACCCTCTTGTTCTGAAGTTTTTCAAACCCTGATTGATTTAAGACCTCTGTTACCTACTCAGACCTGACCTTCTTTGAGTAAGAGGTTGAACTAAAGCCTTTCTGAGATACCTTCCATCTAGAAATATCCCAGGAAAATTCAAAGTCTTTTGCAAAGCATTGAATGTTCCATATTACTAGAATATTTTGAGACATGAGAAGCAACAGGTGCCAGGAAGTTCTGTTACAAATGTCACCTCTTGAACAGAAGCTGAGGATTCTGCTGCAGTTGCTCGTGCTGACTACTTGTAAGTGTTCTGAATACTTCCACTGACATTAGTATGGTTGCTGTAAGATATAACAGGTGAGAAAAAATGGCAGGTCTAAGCTGGCAGTGTTAGCTAAACCTTGATGGGCTTATCACTTCCTCTTCTGTTGTGAATTAAATGACAGTAACACATCTTAACAAAGCAAACTAATTTGCCAACTTTGAATAATACCTAATGTTTGACAGGAAAAAAAAAGTTGATTCTAATGTTTTTTCATTATTTAGAATCTGTAGTACAGAACTACAGCTAAACTGAAAAATGCCTAAATTGCAATTATGATGCCAATTGGACCTACTCTTATTTAGCAAGTTTTATATGATTATATGATTATATCATATATAATTATATGATTATATCATTATATGTTTAATAAAATTAAATTATGCTACAGACGTATAAAATTCACCAGGAAACGTTCCCATATTAATGTGGATCATAATTTAACTTGCAATACATGTTCATCAGAGTACAATTTTACTGATTAATATTTGCCATGCAAACTGCAATATGCTGGTGAATAACGAATCTTGCTGATTGATTGTATGAATGGCATAAATAAGGGTCCCATCTCATAACTTTACAAACTGATATGAAATTGTGTAAAGAATTTACAAGTGAAAATTTATGTCTGCTACAATAAATATACATTCAAGAGGAAAGAGAAAAGACTGTCCTGTGTTCAGTCATTCTTCTGGCTTTTCCACTTCTGTTTTACTAAGGGTAAGGGATTTCACGTGCTTTGTTTAGTTCTCATATTGCACAATAAACAGCTTTTTTGTAAGGTCTATGTTACAATGAAGCGCATGCAAGGTATAGTGAAATCCTGTGGGAGGCTTTTTACAAGTGTTGATTGCATGAAATATTTAGTTTGAAATACAGTTGATTTATGCTATAAAATCCACAGTCTAAAAATCTGAATTCAATCTGAAACAGCTCAGAAGGACAGGATCACATTCTTACAATATTAGCCTTATTGATCCCATTACATTGGAAATATTCAGGAGGCTATGTAGAACTACTAGGGTAATTTATAATGTCTGGTATTAAGTATTATGCTATAACTGAAGCATATCAGCATAAAAGATCCCTAAAATAAAAAATATAAGATTATTTTTTCCACTGGCTTTATTGAGGTGTGTAGTGCTGTGGATGTAGTCATGAAGATGGTGGTGCAGTCTCTCTCTCCCTCCTGTGTGACAGGCTACGTGCTGTATTGGCTTTTAGTAGGTGAGGATATGAGCTTTTCCATCCCACTCCTACTGACCAGTAAATCTGTACTGGTCTGTATAGAGGAAATGAGACTGGTACTGTCTTGGATGAATTCTGAAAGTGAGTTTAAAACAATTGCTTATTTATTAGGTTTCCTTATGCTGACCTCAATATTAAAGAATTTTTGCTACAGTTAAGATTGCAGTTTGACCATGTGCCTTCCAGAAGCTGAATCCTGTGATTCCTGTGAAATCTATAAGCTTCAATGAGAGGAATAATATTGTCAGCAGTGTTCACTGCATTATGATTTCCATGCAGTGGATACTCCTTTTGATACAGCCATCTGCATTGGAAGGGATGTTTATCCTCACACTCAACACTGAGAACACTGGTGCTGTCTCTGCCGTGAATATCTCCCTAAAATCCCCCCAAGGATTGTCCTCTCTGCCCATGAGAAAGACAGATCATACATGCACTTTTTGCATTCTTTCAAAAGCAGAATCCCAGACTCTTACAACTTGCTTCTATATCAGAAAGGGAACTTGCTTCATGTCATAGTATCACTGCACTATCACTCTTTATGATCTGTCATCCTTTATTGTTGAGGAGTGCAGCAGCTGGAGCGGGTGATTTCACAGGGGAAATTTGTTCAATTGTCGTTGTTTAAATTGAATCAGCAGTGAAGAGGTTTATTACCACATAGTTAATTGGTAATCGGTGAACTATATGTTGAGGGTCAGTATCATAATTGCAACAGATGCACCATTGTCCTAGACATTTCTAAAATGCCGCACATACCTACAAATTTTGGAACAACCTTCTCTAACTAATCTTTAAGAGTTCTGTGATCACACATACATGCTCGCCCTATGTCAGAGGATGTGTGCACAAACTCTAGCACAAATTCCAGCTCTCCACACTACCTCCTGCAGCCCTCCAACACACACAGACAGTGTGAGCATGGCCCACAAGGTGATTTATGTACAGAGGTGTGGATCATACATACGGAGGTGTGTATCCCTCTCTGCTGCGCTCTGGCACATTAATGCCTCCAACAGGAAGAGAATCCATCAGACATGAACAAGTGCCATCAGGGTCACTTCTAGTAATGTCAAATCAGATTTTCATTGCTGTTCTCTTATCCTCTCCTTTGTCTCCACCATTCCAAATTATTATGCTCATTTTATACTTCTCAAGTATATATATACAACTCTTTCTTTGTTTCCAAACGTTTACAATATTCCCCTTGTTAGCATATAATTTGTTTCAGTATTGGTTGTTTTCTTCCTTTTTTAGTGTCAGGTTTGGGGAAAATGCCCTCCTGGGTAGTTCTGGATGGTCCACTCAACCACACACTTGGCACACAGGTTCCTGTCTTACCAGCTGCTGCTATCCTGCCATTTAGCACAGAGCTGGGTCTACGCAAGTTAATCTCTTGTGATGTTTTTGTCACTGATAATAGTCCTGTGTTCTAGTTCAGGCACACCTGCCAGAAGTTTGCTACTCCTGCCATAAGCTCTTTATATAATTCTTTAGTTACATATTCTGTTATCAATGTCATCACAGCCCTGCTTTATGTTTGCTGCAGTTTAGTAATGGTACATACAGTGATGGCTTTTCTTCTTGTAGTTTCTGGTACATGGCTCAGGCCAGAGAAGGTTGTTTGCAATAGATCTCCTGTTCCAGTCCCATCCTCTGTTCTGGTATCATGCAGAGGAGCCATGCAGGGATAGCAAATGTGTAGATGTTCCTATCAGACATGTCAACAGAGCAGAGTCATCTTTATTTTAGGTCTTATAGTAACAGCAATATAATAGCAATGACAATACCAGTAATAGCATTTATAAGAAGAATGCATTTTCATTAGATTAATTGTTTCTGTGGTTTATACTACATTACAGTGGACATCATAGTATTCTTGTAATTCTCTAAATCCAAAAAGCAAGTCATTCTGGATCCAGCAGGATGAATTTACTTAGGATTCTGACACTGGTTTCACTATAAACCAATTGAAATTACAAATAAGGGGGTTTGCTTATTATTTTTTTAAAGTTAGGTGAACACATGACAATCATAATATATATATATATTCTAAAATATATAGTGATTCTTAATATCTGAGCTGTCTCCAAGGGATTAAGCTAAATAAGGTAGACTGCTTAGAATAAAAATTGAGAAATTAAAACTGAAACTTGAGACTAGGTCCACCTATTTCCTACCTGAGATGTTTAATGGTTACAGTTTGACCCTGTGTGGTGTTTAAGAATTTTACCTCCACATTTACTTCATGAATGTAGGTTAATTTAAAAAAAAAAAATCTTAGAAGAATTGTTTGTCATTCTAAAAATGTAATCTTCTTATAAGCAGTGCCTTACTATTGCATTTTAACCACAGCCAGCAACTGAAGACCATGCAGCTTCTCACTCCCTCCCAACCCCATGGATGGGAAAGAGAATCAGGAAAAGGTAAAATCCATGGGTTGAGACAAGAATAGTTTAATATTTGAAATAAACTAAAATATAATAATAATATAATAATAATCATCATCATCATAACAACAACAAAGGAGAAAAACACATGAGAGAGAGGAGTAAAACCCAAGAGAAATGAGTGATGCAGGATATCAATGCCCACCACCCCCTGACTGTGCCAGCACACTGTGCACTGACTGGTGCTGAGCAGTGATCAACCTCTCCTGGACAACTCTCCCCAGTTTATATACTGGGCACAATGTTCTATGGTGTGGAATATCCTTTTGGCCAGTTTGGGTCAACTGTCTTGGCCATGCTCCCTCCTGGCTTCTTGTGCACCTGCTCACTGGGGGAGCATGGGAAACTGAAAAGTCTGAAAAGTCTCTGACTAAGGGTAAGCACTGTTCAACCTCAACTAAAACATCAGTGTTTTATCAACATTATTATCATATATCATCCTAAATCCAAACCACAGCACTGTACCATCTACTAAGCAAAAAATTAACTCTATTCTAGCTGAAAATGGGACAGTTACAAAGCAGACAAATGAAGAAACAAACAGACTCCACATGTTATACACCAGAAAATATTAATAATTTTGACTACAAGCATTACAAACTAAGAGGATAGAAATTTCTCTGGGAAAACATCTTATGGGATATAATAGACTTGGAACTCTCAACAGTGTGACTAATGAATTATCCAGCTTTAAGGCAAACTGAAGCACACATCTTCACAGCTCAAAACTAATCAGGGAACACTAATTCCCTCTATCATCATGGACAGTAATAATAGGGGAATTTGAAATATGACCTGGAGATTAGAAAGCTTAGAAAGATTGCTCTTAAAACCTTACACAGTAGTATCTGCATGTTTCCTGCCAAATGTTGATTTAGTTTGACATACTTTTACAATATGTTAATTATGTCCGGTGTGAAGTGGGATAGGGAAAGAATGCTGTCACCCCACATAAACAAAGCTAGGACTATAGGACGTTGCCTCTGATGATGGCTGTGCTTGGAGGTGCTACGATCTCCAAGTATAACAGCGTAGATGCGGAATGAAAGTCCTCTCCACTGACTGCAGGGAAGCCCCTGCCCCGCCGGGGTCTCTCCGTGGCCGCAGGGCCATCCATCCCTGTCGGGCGTCCCTCCCTCCGTGCCTGCTCCCGCTGTCCCCTCGGAGCTCGCAGGGCTGTTTCCCGCACGGTTCCCTGGCTCAGCCCTGGCTGCCGGGCAGCGTTTTGCCCTCCCTTGCCCAGGCTTTCCCCGGGGCTCTCGCCCGCCCGCCCGTGGCTGAGGGGCTCAGCCGGGCCCTGCGCTGGGGCCGCTGCAGCCGCTGGCACCGCCTGGGCCCGGCCCGGGCAGCCCCGGCCGCTGGCAGAGACAACACCCGGACACCTGCGCCCATTTCCTAAGTATACAGAAAGGAAAACGAACACGTTCTTACAGTTCTGTAAAGCTAGTTATCAGGTCATATTTGAAGAGCCACTTAGTTGTGTGAAGCAGCAGGCTTTATGCCAGGTTTAAGCAACATAGTAAGTTGGCTACTTTCCTTTTTCAAAATGTCTTACAAGATTTTCATAAAGTTATTTACCCTTGACAACGAATAAAGTGGGCTGCTGTAATGGCATACCAGCGTCAGACTATTGCCTGTGAATCTATAATGACCTGCGGGGTGTTTAGCAGCATTGAGAAGGGTGGCTGCTTCCTCCCTGTGGTGGCTTAGTTGCCCTGAAGAAAGAGTTCAAGGAGCTGAAAAAGGCAGGAAAAAGGAGGGAGAATCACCTGCCTTTGAGGGAGGAAGGAAAAGAATTAGTAGGACAGACTAGAAAAACTCAAAACCACAACAAAATGACAACAAATAAAACTGAACCAGGATGAGGACAAAAGCACGAGGTGCAGATTGGGAAGATGGCCAAAGGATGTAAAGGTTAATGAAGAACAGACAGGAGAGGGAGTGAACAAGAGGGGAAAAAACTTTGCACAGAACTGGAAGAAATATCCAAACATAAGTACACACTGTGATAAATAGATGCTATAATATTGGCTTTCTGCAAATGTTAAAATAAGTGCTGTTAAAGTAGCTTTTGTAACAGTGGCTTTGTCACAAATGGATGCTATATGTAAAATGCTATATAAGGTAGCTTTGTTGTGAAGATGTGGTTTTCTTAATACTTTTTTCATTAAAAAAGGAAAAAACTTAGAAATAGCTATGCTTATGAACTATTTGCCTGGACCCCCCTGCTACCGGCATACCAACAGATAAGTCCTGTTGATTCCCGGAACTATCAGAGCAAGATTCCATTCTGAATTGTTACTCGAAAGGGTTTGAATATGCAACCATCTGTTAATTCCAACTCCGGGAACTACCGGGGTAAGATTCCATTCTGAATTGTTACGGGAAAGGGTTTTGAATATGTATAATTGTTTATGAATATGTCTAATTGCGTATGAATATGTAATACTCCGGGTGTATGTAAAGGATGTCTCTGAGGTCAAAGGTGTGCTCTTGGCTGAGAGCCAAAAGCACCCAGCACTGTGACTTTTGCTTTATTATTGTCCTTTATTAAACTTTTCAATCCTAACAGGAGAGTGAACTTCGTTTTTCACAACACCATCTAAATATAGGTAACACATAGTTAAGGTTGAAAAAGATCTTTATGATCTTCAAGCCCAGCTGTCCTATCCCAGGCAGTGAGTTGACACAGGGATATAGGGTACCTTTGCAAAGAGTATCAAGGACATCTCATGCTGCTTGTCTGAACCCCTGCCACAGGAAGGCTGAACATTTTAACCTTGCAAGGAATAGGCTCATTTGAGTTGTGTTAAGAACACAACTGATAATACTTCAAACACAACACAAGCAGCTTTGATAAAAATCATAGACTTTTAGTATTAAATGTGTTTTCTTTAAAATATCACATTGTACTTGACCACAGGGGAGCATGGAAAGATATTGAAGTGCATGTGTCATTCATCTTAGTGTACATATGTTTTTGAAAAGGTTGTTTGCTGAATACACCTTTTTTATTTCTTGAAAAGTATTGTAAAATTATTTAAATTAAAATACATTTAAATGTTACTTCAATAAGGTTTCNTTTGCTCTCCCAGGCTCAGTTTAAAGGCACAGGACTCATGTTTGGGCATAGAGCGATGGTAGGGGATACACATGACATGGTCACCCCAAGACAGGTTTCTAAAATACAAATTATTTTGATAAAAGAGCTATGTTTTTGGGAAGGTGGATTCACAGAAAGATATTACAGAGTAATCTAGTATGAATGACTCATTTACAGATTAGATAATTTTGAATGGCTCCAATAAGCTTGTTCTTATGAACAGCCACTAAATTAATTTCCTGCATCTGTAAATCCTGTTAATAGGGTATTGATTCCATATTTTGCCTTCTAAATTTTGTCCTTAGTTGCAAATAACGTTGTTTTGAATCCTGTGTCCAAATGAAGGATGGAGAAAACAAAACAACCTCCAACAAAACCAAACAAAAATTACATCCAGTCAAGTGCCTCTGGCTTAGGTGACAAAAGAAATCAATTGGCTGAAATACTCAATCTTTTGTGTTTGCTCTTTCAATTAATTACATTACAAGGGAAAAACCTGTCTCAAGCTTTCCTTCATTTTCCACATATCATTACAAGCCAGTGACAGCAGTGATAGCTATAGAAAGAATATACTAGGAGAAATATGGTACATTTATCTTTGGTTCTGTAGCTTTATATTTAATTTAAGTAATACTGGAGCAAGTGTGGTAGGCCCTGCTAATCATATACTGATAAAAGTGAGAATTCGGCTATTCCATGCTATAATTAGATACAGATGTGAATGCTCTATTGGCCACAAATTGCAAACCTGTGTATCTGCCAAACACTCATTTGTTTGCCATCGGTTTCGAGCCTTTAAGAGAGATGGTTAACTGCAGCTTGTTAGCAGCTGGTTCACAACCAATACAGTGTGAACAGACTCGGCAAAGCTGTGTTTTGTAATAACAATGGGCTGCACACTCTCAGTTTTCTTTGTGAGTTGAAGATTCAAAATTGTAACTAGGGAAGCAAAGCAACCTCAGTCACCATCATCTTCCAAAGAAGATAAAATTCATTAATGTGTTTGTGAGGAAAACGCATAATTTTCAGTAAAATACAAATGTATTTAACTCATTCTTTTGTATGTGTAGGAGAGAGGCTGAAATGAGAAGCCTCAGTATGTGCAGTGTCTTAGGCATAGGCTAATTTCAAGAAATTAGTGTTAAACTTTATTTGAAGCATAATGATTGGTTCCAGCACTTTTTCAGTATTCATAGATTTTAACCATAAATTTTCACAGGTCCAAATTAATGATGTTATTTCTGTTTGGACATGCACTCTGTTTAGGTCTTTTGGTACTATGCTGGCTAAAATGGAAGTCTGCATGAACTGGATTCCTGACATATTGAAATACTTCTGTAGGCACTGTGTCAGCTAACATCTGTTCCTTCCACGCTGCTCTTTCCAAGAGAGATCAGAAAAAGCACACAGAACTACATCAGTGTTCCTGTCACAGGACTGTAGAGAGAGAAATATGAGAAAGATGGGTGGGGGTTTTTCTACTGTAAGAAGCAATGCTGAGAAAGGCTAGAACCCAGCACAGCATCAACAGAGCTCCATGAGTAACTGCTTTGCTGAATATGGTAAATTGTGTCCATTTAGTCCTTGAGCAGCCCCAAGAGAATTTCAGGGACAAGGAGTAAACTTTTACTGCAAACATCAAAAAGCCCATATTCTGAATGATCCGACAGCTGCAAACACTACATTTAGTAATGTTTTCTTAACTTTTGTTCTAACTATTTTTTGAGTTAACATTTTTATCACTTGTTCCCTCTGAAATCTGAAAAAAATATAAAACCCTTTTAATTACTGCTAAACATTCCCCCTTCAGAAAGTCATTTGTGTAGCAGGACGTCTACCCCCCACCACTACTGATAACGGGTGCATAAAGAGATAGCCCAAGGGCTCAAAAGCCCAGCAGGAATCATCTCTAGCACCAGGGGGCTCAAACCTCAGCTAAAGAATCCATATTTTAGTCTGAAGAGCCGATGTGGGAAGAGATAAAAGAAAATTACTGGCTTAAGAGTCACAGTTTTTACACTATAAAAGATACACGAATCACCACTGAGGCAGAAGCCTCATACACCCTGAAAAGTGTTCGAAACGTCTCCCCGAAGTCTGGATGCAGGTTTCGTGGTTACTTCTCTGGAGACTGGGGGAAAGGATTTCCATGTGTGCCCCACCAACAATTGGAAGATAAGATACATAGAATCCTAAACTTGTACTATTTCTTCGCTAGCTGTAAGTGAAAAAGGTACCCTTATCATGCACTGTATGTTAACCTACTAGCAGTTTTTCTTTTTATTTTATTCCTGTGTAGTATTAGTTTGCTTTAAGTCTTATGCCTGTTAGTTTTCTTGTCTATTAATAAATGATTCATTCTATAATAGACAGAATCAGTCATTATTAAAAGAACTTACGAACGAGAGTGGGTTTTGGGGTGCTGGCTGCCTCAATAAGGTTACTGCCTGCTGCTAGAGGGCTGGGCAGGAGGTGGGGTTGATCTAAACTCCCACATCTGTTCGTGACAACTTGTTGCTGCTGGTAACCCATTAGAGGAAAAAAGCTACACTGTTTTTCCAAAAAAATCACCCATTTTTGGGCCAAAGGAAATTACGTGCACGTGTTACCTCTATGTTTGTTTCTCCAAACTCATCTCCGTCCCTATCCAAAAAGTTTAAGTATTTACCTGTTTAAGTGAAAGTTAAATTTATGGAATGTAATGCTGGTTTCAATATCTTGCAGCATTTAGAAAAGTTGGGAACAAATAAAAAAATTAAATCTACCATGTCAGACAGAAATTCAATTTTTTGCAACAAAACTGTTTCTTGCTTTTCTTTGTTTCCTTTTTTTTCCCCCTCCTTTAGTGGTACAGTTCTTGAATAATAAATGTTGAAATTGCTTTCCCCAAAGTAAGGCTCAGTCCCCAATTTTTCTTTTACTTTATGAAAGCTCTGAAAGCATGTTAAGGACTCACGCTCTTTCTTGCTCCTTATCTGTTCCACAGTCTGTTTTTTCACAAATCTGATGGCCAGAAGTGGATGGATAGAGATTGGCAGCTCTCAGGAATGGAAGGGCGCTTTTCAAGGGGGAAGATATTTTCAGGGAAAGGAAGTAATTCATCAGTCTCAAAACGAAGCTCTTACGGGATGGCCCAAACGTTGAGTTTAGTCTGCCTAGGTAGTTTTGTAAAGCTAGCACCCTTAAAAGACTGCAAGAATTTTAAAGTAAAAAGACATGTTTCTTTTTTTTGTGTACGTTTGGGGTTTTGGGGTTTTTTTGTGGATTTTTGTGGCTGGTTGGTTGATTTGTTTTCAAACACAAACAGGCAACTTTTTAGAAACTGAACTCAAAATTAATAACCAGAAGTACTTAAGGAATAAATTATTTATAAATAAAATTTCCCCTACCACTGCTCTTGTGGGATAGATCTTTTATTTCAGGTTTACACTGAGTTGCCAAGACTTTCCAGCTTCTGCAAACTCTGCAGTCTCCTCCATATCTCCAAGCAAAGCCTCTTTCCACTATCATCCATAAGGCCTGGCTGTGCCTACCACATGCTGCACTTTAATTTTCAGGGTTTCATCTGTGCTACAAGCTCACTGCTTGCTGGCCACTTGCTCCTTCTCAGCCTTTGCACTTCTGAAATATCTCTCCCCTGTGCTTGTTCAATTCATTACAATATGCAATGCACTCTCCAGACCTCAGCTCTGAACAGGGAGGGGAGCATGTCTTAGGACTTTCTTAGAGACCTCTTCTCAAGGCTGTGAATCTTACCTGGAAGGGGAAAATATTTAAAGAGATAAGGGCCTCAATCATGTCCCACTTTAGGACATATGTTTCCAAGGAGGTGTACCAGAGGCAGCACAAGGGCTGAATATATTTTTTTTCTTTTTTTTTTTTTTTTTTTGTTCTAACTCTTTGAGATATTCACTTGTATATGGGTATCATTACTGTAGACTGCTAAAATTAATTCAATGCTTAATTATTTTAACACTGTGATAGACATGACAAAATGTTCCCTGGTGCCTCAAGAAGATTCTTGACAGAAGATATTAGAGAGACTTGACTGTGCCCTTCACAACAAGGAGTTACATTTATGTCTGCACAAAATTTTTTGTGACAGACTGAAGTGAATGAAGATTGGACATTCAAAATCTCAGTAAATGTAACCAGTAACATACAACGTAAGAAAGAGCTGTGAGTGTTTCCTTGAGGTTTTCTGTAAACTGCCTTTAGAAGATCTAGGTTTTACTTCTTGTATTTGTTTCCCAAAACTCTTGAACTAAAAATTATTTTTCTAAGGCTGCCATAAATGTTGTTTCTGAGACCTAAATATATGTGAAGAAGAAAGTGAGCAAAAACCCACATCCTTAAATTATTGTAACTGTTGGAATTTTTTTTTTCAAGGACTTTCATATTCAGAAACCCATTTTCAACTTTAGAGAAATATCCAGAAATTTATGAGAAGTCATCCTCTTGGTTCTGGTTTGGTATTTAATGGTGGAAAATTATGCTCATTGGCATTTGGTACATTTTTTATTCACCCTTCTTCTACTTATCATGTCCTAACTCATCATATGCAGGATGAGCTAGTTTTATCCTGAGATTAGTTCTTTCAGCAGAGCTGTCTGTGCTGCTGGGCTTGTAAACAAGAAAGAAAGATAATTCCTTGTAAAAATCTGAAAGCAGACTGGAGGACTAAAAGTGGCTGTAGGCAAAATGGTATGTGAAGTGCTTGTGTTTTAAGTGAAGAAAGGATTACAAAATGAGAGCTGCAGAAATGCTGTCCCAATAAATTTTATTCTGGTCACCTTTTTTCCATTTGAGAATTTGGAATCTCCTTTCATATGATGGAGGACATTTTCTGTAACCTTGCAGAGACATTATAAGGATGAATGTTTTTTTTTTTTTAAATGAGCAATTCTGATATGGTGATGAGAAATTTCATATCTGTTTTGATTTTTAAAAATGTATTTGTAACTTTTAACAGGTGTATATTATAAAATCTGTATATATATGTTCAAGCTTGCGAATGAGTAAATTTAACCTGAATAATAATTGATGATGCAGTGGCCTTGATTATTATAATATGGTTTTCCTTTAAAGTGATTGCTTCAACTGCATTTTTCCAAGGGACTGAAAAGGAATTGAAAAAAAACCCCAACAACCAAAACTCCATTTTTATGTTTTAAAACACTGATAGATTAAATTTCGCTCCAGAATATTTTCCTTACCCTTATCAACACCCAGAACTTCTTTCTGCATCTTCGTTTTTCAATTATGCAAAAGACATCCTCAAGAAAGAAACCTATATGAATTTCAGAGCAGTAGTCTTGACAAATATATGCAAAACATTGTATGAAGTTAAATTATTCCTTTAAAGAAAAGGAATTGTGTTTGTCACAACAGTTTGTAAACAAATAAAAAAAGAAAGAATATAGAAAAGACTGAGCAGATTTTGCTGTACCGCTTCAGCCCTTTTCATTGTTCAAGAAAGTTCAAAATGGAGAAGGACTTTGAGTAGACATTAAAAGTTACCTTGCTTAATTTTCATGCATAGACATTTGCAGTAACTTCCCTCTGATTGTTCAGTGATGCTGACAATGCAAATGTTCCTTTGTGACAAAGCAGTATTTACAGCTGTTTTTGTGAAGAGAGTAATGGAAACAGATTATCTCAGAAGAAAAATATTCTTGTGGGTGTTTGGAACACAGATGTCAATTTCAGCTAAACTATTATTGATACTGACAAGGAATGGGAGGCTGTGAGGCCAGTATGGCTGGGGTTTTTTTTTTAGTATTACTGCTAAAAAGTTCAGATTTCTGTTAACAGCTATCTTCTGTAGTCTGATTTTAGAACTGGAAACCAAAATTTTCACCTGTGCACCAAACATGATCCCCTAGGGCCAAGGAAAGTCTTTTTAGCATTATGAATATTGCAGGAAAGTGGTGCCTGGTCATACAAGAACAGCTGGCCAATTGCTGCTATTCATCTTGCAAAGGCATTGGGCAATGCCAGGACTGTTGTCTTTTGTTCTAGAAGTTGAATCAGGAGTGCTATTTTAAAAGAAAGAAAGTGCATATCAGTGCCATAAGCAAGGTACTGAAATAAGAAGGCGCTGTACATGAGAAGTGATTAGGGCAAGCACGGAAATCAGGGGTCAGCTTCTTTCAAAGGCTGGCTGTCATGGGCAAACCATTTACTTTCCTCATACCCCTTCTGGAACTTCTTCACAGAACTAATTCTAAATAAGTCCCTGGGTATCCAATAATGTTAAACAGTTGAAACAATAAAAGATGAAGACAGAATTTGAAGGGAATTGTTTTTCAAGTGTAGGCCAGTATCTAATAAAGATGAGTGGCTTCATTATTTATTTATTGACCTTGGTGTTTCTGAAGTGTCTGCATCTTGCTTCATCACAGGGACTGTTGTGTCTCTTAAAACTGAGAGTGCCTGACAGAAGGGAGACAGATCTTACAACACTGGTAGCAAAACAACTGCAAATCGACAAATTAAAAACTGCCAGCAAGTCCTTATATAGGCAAACATTCATCTCCTTCTTGAAATTAGCTGTGGAAGTCATTCTATGAACACTAAAAGTGTGGAATATGAGGCACCATCTGGTTGAATGAATTGCCAGCATACACACCGTATACTCATGAGGGATAAGACTTGGTTCTCTGAGATGGTCTGAATACCCACAAGAATTATTGTTACATTTTTTTAACACTTTCCTTAAAAAAATAAATAATTCAAATAAATGTGGCATATCACTGCAGTATAAAATTTGATCTGGCACCCAAGATTACTGGCTGGTTCTGACAGGGGATGAAATTAGGCAAGAAACTTCCTTTCTAAAATAATTCATGGCTGTGAAATAGGAAATAATAATGCTCATTTTCCCTTATAAGCCATTTTGAAATCTTATGTAAGATCACAGTATAAAGGTATAAAGTAGAAAAGCCTTCTTCTTTGTGAAATCCTTTTCCATTTCTGAAAAAAATCTTGGCATTAATCAACCCACTAATGCTCTGGCAATACGTGCAAGAATATAATTCAATTCTTTGTTGTACTGCATAAATCTAAGAAGATGATTTAAGGCAGCTCAGAGGCATTTTCACTTTTCATTCTTCACATTCCCTTAATACAGGTTCTTCCTGAGTAATTTCCATACTGTGTAGATTGTTAAACATATGAAAGTTTTGCTTGCAGTTCCCTATATTTTCATCAGAAAGTCTTGGCAATGATACAGCCATAGAAAACTGCATCAAAGGGTGAGAATAATCATATAAACTGAAATTTCTCCATAGATTATGCTCCAATGAAATGTGATCCCATGATTTTCTTGAGGAAAAAGAAACAAAAGTTAGGCTGATTCTCATTAAAACATTGTAATTAGTTAGCCTTTGATTAATGAACCCTAATGTTTCTTATATTATATTATTCAGTAGATCAGATAATTTTTTACAGTATTTTGTGATGGTATTTCTTCATAAATCCCATTTCATATGAATATACAAAATTGGCACCAGTGTTTCAGTCAATCATTCTGATAAATAGAGAATTTAGCAATTTAGTAATGTTAGAGTCAGGTTCCCTTCAGAGTATTTCAAGTTTAGCCTACCATCCCACTCAGCATGTTTAAAGTTTATTCATTGGGGTATTGTGTGATTTCTGTGCATGCTTCCCCTTTCGAAAGTTAAGGAAGAATGGTCTTGCTGAGCTACATTTTTTCCTGGCATGCATAGTAAGTTGTAGTTTAAAGGGAAAGCAAGGTAGATATTATTGTTCTGAACTTTAAGGCAAGTTAGCTCTACTGATAATACTTCACAAAAGAAAGCTACTTTTACAAAATTGTATTTAGTTAATTTATTCTGCATTAATATTGGTTGTAGGGAGTTTCTAGAATCATAAATCAGTTTTGTAAATAAGATTCAGACAGAAGTTAAAAATGTAAATACTGCTGCCAGGTTTTTTAAGAAATTGCTGGGGGAGAGAGGATTTCTTACTTTTTTTGCTGAAATTTCAACTCTGCTAGAAGGTGGTTTATAGCTGATCAGTACACATACATGCATATTTAAATATGTGACTGACAGACTGCAATGTGACATGCATGAGAGTTCCAAATACGATCTTTCTCTTTACATTTTTTTTATTACCTGATAAAATCTGGCATTCTATTATCTATAAAGGCTAATACTGCTGCATAAAAAAAAAGACCAGAAACATCCATGTTCCTTCTCTAAAACAAGCAATGAAAGAATTTTTGTCATACTATCTCTAGGGTTTCAGTAGAACGATTATGGAAAATATGCCCTCACAGCAGCTGTCATTTTGTTGCAATTTTTTCCTTTGCTTGGTTAAAAGGCTGAAGGAATACTTTTACATATTACTAGAAGGGAAGTCCTGATTTTGGTTGGGGTTTTTTTTTATGTTTGTTCTTTGCTGACTAGAGACTAAAATAACTCAGAAATGAGTTAGGCCTGGGTCCCTTCTCTTTTTTTTAATGATTTCTCTTTACCACCAGCTGGAATCCATTTTCTAATTTTCAGTTTGAATGTATCCATGGCTTTCTTGATTTTATTGGTCTGGTTACAGTGTATTTCAGTTCAAGTATCCATTTTCTTTCATTTGGTTTAAACACACTAATTAGACAAGAGAAAGTGTTCTGATCTGCTGTGGGCTATCAGGGAATCTGTCTAAGTTAGTTGCCTTTCTGTATACTTGTGTGCATTTAACTTCATCTTTCCCCTTCTATGTGTAATCCGATTTGGCACAGAAACAAATTTCCTGGTAAAACAAGGGGCTATACTTTTCATTTTTATGGTGACATTACCTTATCATTCAGATTCTGTATGATGAAAACGTGGACTCATTAGTCTCTTTCCTTTTACTTCCCATGTCACACCCCAATTACTTAATATCACAAGCATGAATGTGTCCAATTTCAGTTCCTTTTTTCTAGTTATCAAGTTGTTCCTGCATGATAATCCATTGCCTGTCACAGTGATGATGCCTCCTAGCATTTTTATCAGATGTAATAAGGAAGCTGCTACTTTTATGACAAAATACTTAATGAAAACATTAATTACAACAAAGCCAATAGATGAAAAATAACTTTCCACTTTCCACACAGGTTCTACATAAACTGTTAATTGGTTACTCCTTCATAAATACTCTGGCAGATATTTATAGGGTGCCTTTTCAAATGTTTTAATGTAGTGCACTGATCTCTTCTATGTGCCTTCTATTGATAGGGCATGAATTTCTATATTTTTATCAAGGAAGAATGTTACTATGAGAAGGTGATTGCTGATGTCTACTTTTATCTTTTACATTGCCCTTAGATGTTTTCCTTGAATGGTCTTTCTTGTTTAACTGCCATTATCTCTCTATGGCTGTCACACTTCTCAAAGACAAACAATATGTTCTATCTAGTTAGAATTTTTTAATGCAATTAAAAATGGCAGCTCCAAGGGAGGCAGAAAAAACAAAGTAAAGAGAGTAAGAGCATGAGAGACCATTAGCATAAGCCACCTCATACACATTGCATCTTATTTTGTGCTGCTCTCTGGTATCTTCTGTTACGGCTTACACTGTTCTTTAGTGAATGGAAATTTCGTACTCAGAAAAATTCCTATTTTTATCAGGCTTTTAAAAATTATTTTAATGTCTTAGTCTTGATAAACTCCTCATTAATCTAGATAAATGAGCACGTTTGTATTACTACAGTAATGGATACAGCTTTTCTTTAAACAAGTAGACACTTGGCAATGCTCCTACCCACTTGAAAATTTTTAATGGGACGCGCTTTTTTTTAATTTTTTTTTTTTGACTGCAGTAGTGAAAAACTTCCAGTGAAGTAAATATACACACTGAAGGATAGCTGTCATGTGTTCAAGCAGTAACACACTGCACACAAATGAAACAGTAATTCAGTTTCTGTGTAGACAATGTACTAAACTCCATTGCATGATTTTCTGGCAAAACACTGTAACAGCTGTCACAAATATCCTTGGAGAGAGATGCCCTAGGGACAAAGCAATACTTATAAGTGAAAATCTTGGCCAAGTAACTAACCAGAATTTATAACAGATAAGGATACTGAATACTTTGAAAATATCAATATATTGGCAGTAATGCAGTTTCCAGGTCTTTTAAAGAGTGGGCACTGCAACCCCTGTGCACACAAAGGTTTTCCACTCCTCTTGTGCTTAGCTATAAGTGTTAGGTGGAAGTTGGCTAATGGTACTTTAGCAAGACATGATTATCACTTCTCCAGACAATACCAAGAAATCTCTTCACTGTTAAATCACTACAAAAGATTTATGCCCCAATACAAGAAATAGGTTGATTTTCACTGTTAGTTGCTTCTTGACTTATTGCAGATTGCCAAGAATGTGATGCTCACAGACATTTTAGAGTAATATCTGCCCATTTCTTAGGGGGAATATGGCAATCAAAGGCTCCTGAGGGATGGGCTAGTATATGTCACCTCCCAATCAGGTTTAAGAATCACTAGGGCTTTGCTTTGGATCTAGGTCAGCTGTTAGTCTGTCTGCATGACAGTGCTAGGCCAGCACTACAAGTAATCTAGCACAGAGCTATACCAAGGTTGTGACCTTTAAACTAAAGATATTGAAATTAGCTAAAACTGTAGATGTTTCATTCACTGCCCAATATCAGCTCTCTAGAAGAGAGGTGAGTACCTGTAAAAAAACCTTGTGATATGTTGTTTCATAGCATATAACAATACTTGCTTACTTCTGGGGAAGTAAACTAGATGATAATGTAAACCAGGGTTCTAAACAGATTAGGTTTGGATTTAATATTTAGCTGCAGTATATTGGTATAATTACAAAAATGTTACTTATTCCCTTAGCTCAGTTCTTTCACGTTTTCTTTCTTAGTGCCTGAATAATAAGTTCTTGTCTTAACTGTTGTAAAGTCATATTTTGCAATAGAGTTTGTCTCCTCTGTCTAGTAAAGTAAAAATCGTTCAGAAGTTCCCCATTAAACATGAAACACAGGCCATATGTGTTATACATAAAAAAAGATTAACCACAATGAGCATTAAAAAAATGATAAAGTGAAATAGAGGAAGGGTGACAGAAGAAAAATCAAAAAAGAAAACTGAAAAAAAGGGGAAAGCTTAGGATACATAGATGCAATTTTGAAATCATGGTATTTTTCATTGGAATAAATACATTTTTCTCATTTGCAGCATTCATTACCAAAAGCAGCATTCATTATCCAAAGCAGACAAAATTTACATTAGCAAACTGTTCGTTGAAGTTCTTATCTACATTGAGAAGCAGCACAAAATACTGAGCTGACTAAACAAATGACAAAATAAATTCAAAACTTTAAAAAATTATCTATAAAGTTAAATTTGTATTAGTTTTAAATCTTAAAAGTGATTATTCTCCTTACAAGAAAAACTTACGCAAAACTCTTTTTGATTCATCATTTTCTAAAATTTAGTGATGGATTGAGTAATTGTTCTACTCATCTCTTCTCAAGGTTTGTAGTCTTTTTGCTATTTTAAAGAACAGAGGAGATTAATAACTTCAATCAGATTTTTCTAAGAATACATTTGAAATAGTGAGATAAGTAGCAGGTGAAGCTGTAGCAAAAGTGTATTTACAAAAACAGCTATAACTGATGTTTCCAGAACTGACTGTTCTTATGCTTTGAATTTTCTTAATAGGAAAAGAGTAATTAGTATGAAATTATGAAAACTTACTCTGCTACACTTTACATATTTAATAACAGAACATGATTTTAAGCTTTTGTACATTGTAATGGTTATACTACTACCTCTGCTTGATTTAATTAATTTTGCAGGACATTTTTGAAGAATGCAGCAGTAATTTTCTCTTTTATATCTACTCCTGTATTCAGTTATCATTCTTACTCTATCCTGGAGCAATGGACCTTAGCATAAAATCTTTTGTTGACTTTAAAGAATGTTGAATTGGGTGTTATAGAGGGAGCAGGCTACCTAGATATTTATTTTATTTTCCAGGATATAAAAGTTTCTTGAAACATACAGATATATTTTTAAGGATGTAGCAAAGATCATAATTCTCACTCTCCAGATGTAACCGTAAGAATTTTTCACTCAAAAGAGATAAGGAAAACATCGTAACACTTTGGAGAACCAAGAAATTATCTTTCTAAGTTGCCTTTAGAGGCAATTTGGGCAAAAGTATGAGCATTAACCCACATAGAGGAGACTATGCAATGAAAATCTAGAGCAGAAATTGCTTCTGACCTGGCATTAACTGCAAAGATGAGATATACAAAGAGCTAAGTAGCATATTGTCATCAGCTCCTAGTCTTTATGATCTGTTTCCATATTTCTCTTTAAAAATATCCTAGCAGTACTAGACATGCAACCAGGTAGCCTCAGGTAGCCCTACACCTCTGAACCTGTAAGACAAAACTGGTGCTCTGTTCCATCCACTAAATAACAGGAGCAGACACTCCAGGTCATAAAGTTCTGTTGACAGTGTTGCCAGATGAGGAATTGTTTGTACCGGAGAGTTAATACAATTATCGTTTTACAAAACCATTAGGCTATAAACATTATCCAGGGAAAGGAATGAGAAACTACTCTTCACTGATCTAAGGACTCACAAATTAATGAACCAGGCCAATTATTCCAACTTTTCTCCTCCTTTGGAAAGTAGCACCAGTTTCTCGGGCAATCAAACGTGACTATGGGGTTGCCGACCACCAGAGACCACCAAAGACAGGACAGAAAGACCACCAAGACAGGACAGACCACCCCAGGACAGAAAAATGTATGCATTAATGAGAGGGAATATATGTTAATGACTTGGGAGAAATGATTATCATATTTTTGTTTCTTCTGGGGAAACCATGAATATGCGTGTAAAATATAGCATATAAACAGGAACTTTTTCTGTACTTAACATATTCAACAGGTGGAGCTGTCCCCCATATATCCAGCGTCGTCATAAAAATGTGTGTTCCCTAACACTAAAATTATCATGTCAGCGTCTACTTTCTTGCTGGTTTTGGTAATAACATCACTTTATTAAACAGCACACTCGGTATCAAGAATGGTGGTAACTTTTGGTAATGTTTAGACAGGAAGTTTAATCATAGAATCATAGAAAGGTCTGGGTTGGAAGGGACCTTACAGGTCATCTGGTTCCAGCCCCGCTGCCATGGGCAGGGACACTTTCCACTAAACCAGGTTGCTCCACGCCCCATCCAGCCCGACCCTGAACACTTCCAGGGAGGGACTAAGCACAGCTTCACTGGGCAACCTGTTCCAGTGCCTCACCAGCCTCACAGTAAAGAATTTTTTTTTTAATATCCAATCCAAATGTACCCTCAGTTTAAAATCATTCCCCTTTGTGCTATCACTACATGCCCTTGTAAAAAGACTCTCTCCTGAGTTCATAGTAGTTATATCCTAAAAGAAAATTCTCTATTGAAAAGAAATTATTTCAACAATGGAAAAGGCATTGCTAGTATAGAAATCTCTCTGACATGAGTGCTACAATGCCAATCATAATGGATCAGAAGTATCTCCAAGAAGAAATTGCGTCCATAAAATTATGAGTTTGGGGTTGTTGGATTATGAGTTAATTTGAGAGGTTATTTTCTGAAGCACTTTTTGAACCGAAAATGCAACCATAAATATCTAACTACTTGTGATGATGGTAGTTTACAATCCATCAAAATGCTTTGAGTTTAGGAACAGCCTGTTGTTTCAAAAGACATTGAATAGTTAAAGAAAAATTAAGTGTATTTCACAAATGTAAATGATCCTGAAAAAGTGTTATCTTTCCTACTTGGAAAGGATTGCAACAGAGAATATAGGTGATATTAACATTTGCTTGATTGCAGAAGGGAATAGAACACATCAAACTTCTCATCAAACACATTTGAGGAATTCTGATTTAGTCACAGTATCATACAGCCATTAGTTCAACTTGGGGAATTATGAGCTAGCTGAACAGAAAACAGGCAGCCTTTTCTGGGCTGAGTCAGAGCATGGGAAGCATTTTCAGCAGAACTGTCCTTTGTACTTCAATTAGCCCTTTCTCTGATACCACAGTTCCATATCTAACACCACAGAAGATCAAACATTTGCTAAATCATTCGAGGAGTGGCTTATAAGATATCAAAAATGTCTGAAAGTAAGGTGTTGATAGGGAATTCAGTCATGTGCAGTGAAGTGTCTTGAGAGCTATATGCTTAGAAAGAGCATCTGGAAGGATGTGCCTTGAGTTTGACACATATATGAATTTGAGAGGGGAAGGAAGAACCATGCAAGTGCAATGATGCAAGAAGACCCATCCAAAAGACACCCAAGGAAGAAGGTGGAAAACTAAGCACAGAACTGTACACCTGTACTGGGTGGCTAATGACATAAAACAAAAATAGTTGCATAACTATGATGCTTCAGGAACAAACAGAGACACTTATACAACATATAGCTTGGCCAGAAAAAAATAATATTGGGCCATCCCTGTGGAGCAAAACTATGGGGAACTTATTTTTTTGAAGGTATCTCACTTTAGATAATATTTGATATTGAGGATATCTAAAAAGAACTTTAAATTAATGTTGCCCTCGGTGTCACTAAGTGTATACCTGTGCTACCACTTCACTGCTACCCATGTTCTTCCTAGTGCTCTTAAATATTAAACTCCAAAGCAGAAATAACGCAGATGCAAAGGATGTTTTACATTCCAGTGTAAAATCAGTCACTATGGAAACTACTTGAGTAATGTTAGAGAGTGTGTTAATAGCAATTCAGAGGGGACAGCACATCACCAATCTCTTCATATTAAATGTAGTTGCAATATTATTGGAATCTCTGTGCCTGTAAGAGGGGTTGAATGTGTTGATTCATATGAATTGCATCACAACATCAATTAAGGTTTGGAAGCAGATTTTTTTTGACATTTTCATGGTGTTACACTTCATGAATAATCTGAAAGGTCAGAAATTTCTGGTAAAGTCACTGCAGTGTGTTAAATGTGTCTGAACTGGAAAAGAACTGCAAATGTAATGTGAAAGCTTTAGACAAAAATTCACTGTGATTCAAAAGCCAATATAATCTCAGGTAATTCTATTAATTTGGCTGGGCCATGCTCTGGATACTAAATTCAGGAGTCCTCAGATCTTGTATCAGGGTATTTAGTTTAAAACAGTGTTTAGTTATTACAAACAGTTTCATTAAATAAATTCCTATGAATTCATACTCAGCTTTTGGCTGCAAATTACCATAACTTTTAAAACACTTTTTCATATGATCAAATTCAATTTTTTCAGTCTAAGAGAGCAAATAAAAGATTTTCTTTCTTTCAGTTCTTAATATGGTAATAAAGAGCAGGGGAGAAAGAAGTGAGTGAAATAAGATTAATTATTAAAACATTCTGATCTTAAAGAGACTTTGCTTTTTGGAAAATCTCTTCTGGGAAAACCAGTTGGCTCTGCTTAAAAATGTGGCATTTATGAATCCTAAGTTCAGAAAAAAAGCTCACATTTTAGCAGGGAAGAAAATGGGGAACTTATGAAGTTGATTGCATCTAGAATATCACAAAAAATTATCCAAACTGTCCATTATTTCCTCTTTATCCTTTCACCAAATCTATTCTGTTTCTAGCTAATAAGATTAGTAATGACTAAGAACATTGTGGCTTGAAATACTTCAGGTATTTTAAAAAAAAATTTAAATTGCAGAGTATTTATCTGAATTTATATTAAGTATGAAATTTAAATTTCCTATTGTATTTTAATTACTTTAAACTTATATCTCTAGATTAAAAAAACTTTTTATCCTTCAGGTAACAAAATTTAGTAAAATTATCAGGACTACTACAAACAGAACAGATTTCTTTGAAATCCCCTGCCAAAATAACTGGGTAGAAAAAGATCAGGAAGACTACATAGTGGGAATTTTAGTTACTTTCTGCTGGATGGTATGGAAGATCTGTACTGTTCATAGATTGTTTGATTTATGGCAGCTGAGGTATACATTTCAAAACTAGGGAATCCATGTGCCTCAGCTTGTAAGATTAGAAGTACAGAGCTAAAATTTTCATCAGGCTTGGAACAAACAGAAGGGTTCACAGTCTTTTTTAGCAGTATATAGTTCATTTTAAGAAAAGCAAGCAGAACAAAATAGTTTATCATTGTGTAAAGTACTTATGCAAGTGTTTACAGTACTACAGAAGTGTATTCAGCACAGCTGCTCCCCTCATATCAGCCATTCCATTATCATTTTTACCTTTATGTCAAAAATTCTATACTTTTGACAAATGTTGTTTGCTTACCATCAAATTGACTTGTTTACAAGTTGATCTCATGTTTACACACACACACACACACAAAAAATCTGGAACACAAGAGAAATAAAACTCTTCCTGGCTGAAGAATATTATATGATGTAATTAAACTCACTCTAAGTAAATTTGGCTTTGGTCCTGGGAAGCACACCTGTAGTGCTGAGTGGCATTTAGTGCCACCTCAACAATTGTAAGATAAAGTGTGACTTGAGTGCCTGCTTAATTAATGCTTAAAAAAATTAATTACTGCAATACTGATAGTGGTTTTCCTATAACATACCCAGAAAGTTATGAAATGCATGAGTGATTCATTTTTATTTCAGTCCCTGGCTCACACTAACCATATTATTACACTGTTTGTTTCTAAGTGCCTAAGCATTCCTATTTCAAAGATATATATATAATTGTTCTGTTCTTGAGTTGTTTGCTCACTAAAACCATGTCATCTTTCAGCAGGATTTTTCTCCTTAAATTTTAAAATAACTTTCAGACTGATGTGCTGCTGACCCTAACGGAACTCCTTAAAGATGGGAAAACGATGCTGAACAAAAGATGAGAGGAGTTAATAGATCTTTTCAAATATTTCCTTGAAGATAGAAAGAAATGTAGCCAAATGGACAGAAAGAGCACTCTACCACAATTTGTTGACTTTTTCTTGTCAGTTTATTCCTCAATCTGTCAAAATGCTCAGTTTCTTATATTTGAATCTATACTGAATGTAGGTTATGACCCTTTGGTGATCACTAAACATTTTTCTAGTACTTGCTTGTGAATCTGAGAGTTTTAACTCAGTGTATGTGTCTTACTATAGTTCCACAGTCCATCATTTATTTCTATAATTCCATCTCTTCATTCCTTGTCTACACTTGCACTTTTCAAGTGTCAGGAAGGTATAAGTAAAAAAATGCAACTGAATATGTATTGTTCAAGATACTCTTTCTTAAATGTTTATAGGTGCGTCCATACAGTGTGGTTATAAGGCAACAGACATCTGGTGCCCATGTGGGATGAAGTCTAGTTCTCCATTCCCTTGGCAGTCTTAGGAGACTGACTTTTTATGCAGACATGATTTATTTTGACTCTTCCAGGCAGGTTCCTTCACCAGGAACTGCTGAAAATTTTTTTAACTTTCCCCAGAGGTCTGTTTGTGTGACTTCTCTTTTTATATGTCCCTATTTAAATATTCTAGCTGAAATTCTTCGTTCCCAAAAGTCTTCCTAAGATCCAGAGGAGAAATAAAAGTCTTATCTATTTTTTTAAGTTAATGCCTTGTTCATGAACAGTAGAGACAAAGGGGAGAATTTGTTTTTGTCAAGTGTGTTAGGACTAAGACAAACCCTATCTGTTCTTACACAATGTTCTTGTAAAACTTGTGCAGTGAATGGATTAAACTATCAAGCTCTGTTATCACTATTAGATGTTTGTGAAAGACAACTTCTCTATAGGAAGTATGATAACACCTACTAAAGAACTTCTTACATTGCCATTTGCAGTAAAAACCTTTCATAACTTTGCAATATCAGTAAAATCATCAACAAATTGCCTCAATTTGACAATGTTTCAAACAATGCTGTGGTGTTTGGCCAGACATTCAAAGTATTGCAGATTCCAATTTTATTATGTTTGACATCAGACAGAAATTTTACACAAAATTTCATACAGTAGCATAAAATTTTACTAGAGGAAGGACAAGTTCTCTGATCAAAGATTTCTTCTCAAGATAAATCAGTTCATTTACAGCTTGATTTGTTTGCTTGCATTTAGCTCAGGCACTCATTGTTTGAATGGTGTATTGCAGTACTTTTCCTCTAGAAATTTATATCTTTTTTAGCAAATATGTCTAATTTAACATTATGTGCTTCACTTTGATTTTAAATACAATAGAAGAGAGATATTGACCAAGGTTCACCTCAGTTCTCTTGGTCTAAACCCAGATTTGTAAATATCTACATGAGTCCAGGTCAGAACTGGTGTAGTAGAGCGTATAAGAAACTCCTTTTGAATTCAAATCTGAGGATATCTTCCATTCACACCGTGTTCTTACTGCCAGATCCACAGAAATAATGCTTTTTCAGCTCTGTTCTAGGATTAATGGGTGGTGAAGCAATTATAAGACATCCTTCCAGCTTTTAAAGGTTGAAGGATATAAAACATCAAGGATGCAGACTTAGACCTGTGAAGTGTGACAGCTCATATGGCCTAGGCAAGACAGCTTTTTGTTCTGTAGCCCATAAAAGAGGTAGTAGCTATTTTCAAGCTTCTAGAGGTGACAGGGCACAGTCAGCACATATGTACCTCTGAGATGTAACCAAAAACCAGTAATTGTGCTCTTTTTGCTGACAAGACTAATTTATGGAAAGTCTGTGGACAGAGAGGTAATAGAGAGAGCACTGTACTGTCCAGCACTGCTAATCCAAAGGTTTTAGTGGATTGCCAAATCACTTCAGATGGGAGTCTACATCAGGATCATAGATCATCAAAAAGAGAATTATCAAATATGGAAATCTTATATCTCTTTTGATTCTGACTTTGTATCTGTTTCCACATCGTATTTTTCCTTAAAGAGAGCTTGGTCAGCTTTATAATACCAGGAAGCTGCATCATCTCTTAAAACTTTGTGCTGCCACTAGAGCTGAATGAGGCTACACTCATTTCATTTTTCTGTCTCCTCCGCTCTATTAATACTCAATAGGAACAGAGCATGATACACACTCCAGATTCATGTCTTTTATTTCCAGCATAAATTTGATTTTCTAACTATGCTTACATTTTGTTTATAATACCCAATTTTTGAAGCATAAAAATCAATTTATACTTGCTCCGTGCTGCTTGATTTGTTAATGAAGTACAGTTGTTGCATACTTGAATCAGCTAATAGAAAAAAATGATTTTGTACAGTTAGTCTCACCAGTACCAACTGCCAATGCATCTCCTGCAGTGCAAATCAGATATGCTAAGTGGGCAAGCCAATGATTTCTCCCTGAGTGTATAAACTTACAGCATTGCATTCCTAATAAAACTGCTGGCCAGTGGCATGTGGTATGAATGGCAGATAAATTGGTGGTGGTTTACAAGGCTATCGTGTGCTGTTTTCTGAAAACTGGCTGTAAAGCAGCAACGCTCTGCTTTGCAATTCTTTATTACAGGCTCTGTACATCTGCAGGGTTTTCTGTTCTGTGCAGCAAGCAGAAAGACAGGCAAACAGTCTCTGGATGACCAGCACTGGGTCATCAGCTGCTCATCTGACTGAGGAAATAAAAAGGCAGGGTGCTCTAAAGTGAAAAGAAATAGCTTTTGACAATCCACTGTTGTGGAACACCAAAAATCTGTCATTCGTATGACTCCTATAAACTGACTCAAAAAGCTAATTAAATGCTCAAATGAGCCTTGAGTATTATATGGCTGGTCTTGAAGCACATTTATCCTTCTGCTACATACTCCTGAAATGCAAGACAAATAGATGGAAGCAGTGCTTACCCTTGTTGAAAACAGATTTTCACCTTGTATTGAAGGTCCCCCTGTTACACAATTCTGTCCCATTGCTTTTCAGCATTATGGATTGCCCATCATTTTTAAAAATCATTTGAACTAGTCATTGTCCTCTTTGCATTCAGAAATGACAAAAATTTTCTATTGTTTCCCTGAGAGAGTCAACTGAATTAGTAGGTGGTATCTTTTAATTCTATTCTATTTTGAAGCAGTCTGCTTTAATGTTTTAACCACTGGAAACAAAAGGGTTTTTTCAGGTTTTTAAGCCCACTAGCTAACACCACAAAGGTGAGATTGCTTACAGTGCATTTATTCATATAGCCATTTGATGACTGTGGTACTGTGAAGGAAAAAGAGAATTCACCTGCATTAATTGTTTCTCAATTTGCCTTTATTTCATATTATTGAACAACATATAAAGGGTTAGAAATACATTTTAGTAATGCATTTAACTGAAATTCAATATTTTTGACAGTAAAAAAAATGAGAGAGAACATGACCTTAATTTGAAAATTGACCATAATAGAACCCACAGGTTTTCTATTGTTATGTATAACTGTATAAAATATTGCTTAAATTTCCCTGTCTATTTTATACTTGCCTCTTCTCCTTATCACTCACATACAGTAAATTAGAACTTCAAAATTTGGGATGTTATAAACCAATTATATTTTGTTGCTTCTCCAAATTTTTACTTTTCCAATGGAGAACCATCCTCCCCTATACTGCAATACAGTTTGCAGAAAGCAGAATTCCCTGGTGAAAGAATGAGTAGGCAGCAGCTAATACCTCTGCTGTTCTTAAACAGCCTTGGGTACACTCAGAGAAGAAAATTATCTGCCAAATGATTTTGCATATTTCTTTTCCCAGTTCTTTAACAGTTCACTGCTTCACATCTAACCCAAGTCTCTGCAGAACGCTTTTGGAAGCATTTTGAATTGTGAATTAATATTGAAACCTTGGAACGTCCTGGACAGTAGTTTTGTCAGATTGGAAACTGAAAATGCCATCATGCTGCTAAAGCATTTCATTATATTTGAATTGCTATAGCTTTTGAATGAAAGTCACAATGCTACCTATAAAGGTCTGATCTTGTGAGAGATGGCAGCTCTTACTTTCATTGTCTGATTCTGCTGCTTTTAACTTACTTCTGTTAGCTGTAGACTATAAGTTAAAAACAAAACAAAACAAAAACAAAGAAAAAGAGGTGCATCTCAGATATCCTGAATGAAGCATAGCAAAACCATTCAGAACACTCACTTTATTTTTCTTTTTTTATGACTGAGTGCTCATAACTGTAAAGGTCAAAGGATTTGCAAATCTCAAAGGTAAAAATCCTGGAGTCAGTTGCAAGACCTTGTTCCATTTGGAAATCTTATGAGTTAATGAATTCACACCACTGTTGAAGTGATTTTTGTTTTTAACTTAACAGGGTGTTGCTATTAAATTCCTGTGTTAGAGAATTAGTTTTGGTCAACTGCTTGGGATAAAAAAGATAAATTTTTGCCATTAGAACTGTATATGTATGTTGAATGATTGTGCTTTAAAATCCTCAATGATCTTATTTTCAGTAAATAACTTCAGATACTGATTCTTGTAGATACTTGTAGATCCAATTCTTTAATTAAAAATATTTTATTTTTCATTTAGGTCATATGATGGTTTATACACACAAAGTAACGTGAACAACAATTCAATTTATTATTTAGCATTTTTATGTTTATGTCAAAACTGAGATCCACAATTGTATCCTGAAAGAATTTGTGAACCTTGTATATCCATCTAATTGGTGCAGCACAGAACTGCAACTGAAATGACAAAGAAACTTTGAAAATGGCCCCAGGCAGAGTTTACTGCAGTCACCTAATTCTGGAGGATCATTTACATGGGAGGTTATAAAGTGCTATTGACTGCTGTATTTTGACATCTTTGAACAGAAACATTGCAGGACGTGATCTATACCAGAAAAATAACTAGTATGCTTACACTGATTCACACTAACAATGAAAGTAAATGAGATATGAATGCAGTGATCATTCTCTTTTTATGATCTCCCAGCTCCCAGCAAGTTGTGAAGCAAGTACTTCATGAATTGGATGTCATCTCTTTGCACTGGATAGGTCAAGATAGTTATTTTTTCACCATTAGTTTTCTTGTTTTCTGATTCATGTACCTTTTTGTCATTCATGTACCTCCGTGGTACCACCTAGTTACATGTTGAATGAATTACACCTTTTATTTTCAATGTGCCTCCTGTTACTTCGTTTAGATGCCCACTTTTCCTCATACTCTCAGAAGCAATCTGTAATCAACTCCTCTTCAGTTTATTGTCATGTCTATAATGATTTTATAATCAATTATTACATTTCCTTGGTCATCTTTTTAGTTGGCAAGAGCCCAGTCCCTCCAGTAGCTGCTCAGAGAAAGACCTTTAATAAGGACCTTGGTTTCTCCTTGTTGTCCTTTTCTGCACTTGTCCTTTTTTTGCTGTAACTCTCCAGGATGGGAAGTTTTAAAGTGTGACTTGTTCTCCTTACCAATATCTCTTGATATTCTATACCTTCTTACTGTTTTTCACTATAAGAGGAAGATAGAAATGTGACAGTTTAAACTTTACAGGGCAGATTAACAAGAAGATAACTTATGATCATGTGCACCCTATTTGATGTGTGTTAGTCACAGTGGTGAGAGGTTATCCAGGTTTTATATTATATTGGGTGGGAGTTAATATGAGCAATTTACAAGATGCATAATAAAGGTGCTTTTGATTTAGGGCAAATAATACTTACAAATATTTATGTAACATTCTAATGTTTCCTCATCGTGATCTACCAGTTTGCTAAATGCTTGTGGCTGGTCAGTGCTCAGTATTTGCCATCCACTTTTTCAAGCGGGAATAGCACATAGCTAGACTGAAATGTATATTCATACTAGTGAATAACTGAAGATGCTAAAGTACACCCAAAACCCAAGAGTGTTTGAAGAGCTGTAGATAAAATGGGCCAAATTACACTGATAGAGACAGTGTTTCTGATACTTAAGTCTGAGGCCTAGGACGATGGTCAGAGATGAATTTTTAATATAATTTTGAATACAAACCCTATTAAATTTGAGAAAATTGCTGTTTAGTACACCAACTTCTTATGGGCTTGGATTTTTTGATGGTTTGGCCTCTCTGGAAGATTTACGTTTTGCCTGCAGTCTGAGTCAGATCATCTGACCTTCCTTGGAAACTCATATAACTGTGGATGAGACTGATGTTGAAAGAATGGATTTTACATGTCGATTTTTTTCTTTTCTCTGACTGATGGTGCTTTTTTAAATATTTAAAACTTGGCTGCAAGAAGGAAAAAAATTTATTTTATATTTATTTTCTCTCCAGATTTGCAACAGATTCAAAATGGCCTTACTATTGATGCTGCTATCCAATCCGAACAAACTGATAATGAAACGAAAGCTTCGTCTATGGGAGACAGCACAGAGCCTGTTACAGAGCTATAGACAATTTGGGAAAAAAGCCAAATACACAGTTTTCTGTTGTGTCTTCTCCTGAACATGCTAAACGGAGTAATATTTATCTAAGCTATTAAGATTCAGAAATCTTAACCTACAACATATATTCAATTCCTAAAGAACATTTGCAATCACATTCAAATCACTCCTTCCTTAAAAGGAATAGCAGTAAAGTAGCAAGCTTTGAATATTTCAGATCTAGGACAACTTATTCTAGATTAACTTGTCCTTCAATTTGTCTTAATGTCACCTCTATTTATTTTTTTTAATGAACCTGAAATTGAGTATTTCGAGTACTAAAAGACATACAAGCAGATTAGAAGAATTTGCATTGATACTAATAATTATTTCTAAGACAGAGATGCATTCACTCATGTAAAGCAACTATTTCTAAGTGTGGTAAAGTGAATGCTACAATCATTAAAATTGTACTATGCCCTTGAAAACTTTCTGTAGGCAAACTTATTGTCTGCAGTTAACAACATGTATTTCAGAAACAGAATGTGGATTGTTTTATTCAATTACCTGTATCTAGTTCATTTAGAAAAAAACATTCAAACTACCAAGCAACTTGTGTGACATTATTCTATGGTAAGAAAAAAAAGTTTTAGAGTCTATTTTTTCAGAGTAATCTTATTTCAGAACACAGTGGTGGAGCAAGGAGCCATTTCAGCAAGGAGTGGTGGAGTGCAAGGAGCCATTTCAGAATAAAAATCAGATGTAAAAATCTCCAGCTTTCATCTTTCTCTGATCTTGAGTAGTTTGTAAACTCAGTTTTTAATCCTCCCCTTATCATTTGTTAAAAAGAAAAAAAAAAAGTCATTTTTTTTGCATTTGAGCACATTCTTCTCCCTTGATTCTACAGCAGCTTCTGTAGAAGTAAAGGCTGCTTCAAACTGCCTACCTCCAACCCCTCTAGTGAATGTGGCAAATCAAGTAAATCATGAAGAATGCATTGCTGGGTTGAGAGTATGCAATGTCATAATTTTCTCATACATAAAGAGCTTCAATTCAAGATCTTTTAAGAGGATGAAAATGTACTAAAAACAGTCAGTGCTGGATTGACTAGATTATCCTGCTGGATGGTCATACAGATGATACCAAACCACCTATACAGGCAAGTGAATAAGAAATTCTGTCCTGTGTGAAGTGAAAACTCTCCAGTGTGGCAGAAAACATTGAAACATTCAGCTTGGAGATGAAGATATTTCAGCTGATAGAGCATGAAATTGTCTCAGTGCAGAAGAAAAACATTGTTCTTATATTGTGAGGTTTAATTAACTTTTGATTAATTTTTTTGACTCTTACATTGAGCTACCTTAAATAATAACAACTTCAACTTAAATTTATATGTTTACTTCATATCAATATATTCCAGCTGCAACATTTCCAAAGGCTACATTAGAGATTTTAATGTTTAAACACTTCCAGCATAATTAATTTGCATGCACGCACGCACACACACACACACACACATATATTTTTGCATCCATCCCCTTTATCATAGCTTGAACTTTTTCTTTGAGAAAGTAATAAGGTTTATAGCATAGTTAATTGGAGGGAAGAGTAATAATTTGAAATCTGAAGGATATTAGCCTGTAAAGATTTTGAATGTATTAAATATTATATTCATACTGTACTGTTACAAAATATCTAGTGGAAAAATTAACTACTGAAAAAAATTAAGCATTCTGCATAATATGAAAAATATTCAGTTTGCTAATGTTTTCCACAGAGCTGTACTTTCAGCAATTTTTAGGGCTGAAAATGAACTGCAGTTATCCTTCCATTCTCTTATTTGTAATAAGGAGGAATTAAAAAATAATTTTAAAAAGAAAATTATAGTGAAGCAGGAAGAAGGAGAAAGATAAGTTAAAGGTATTTCTTGGATGCTTTTTATGGATTCATTTTGCTTAGATATGAAGTATTTGGACAAATTAAAAGAATTTATAGCATTTCTTTCCTCCCTTGTTAGAGATAAGTTACTGAGACAAGGGAAATAATGTTTGTGTGTAGAAGAGAAGAAAAGCATTTAATGGAAAGTGCCTCACAAATCTGAGTGACCTCACAGGTTTGACAAGTTTACTTGTACTTAGTAGAAAAAATAAAGAAATGTGCTGCTTTCTTCTCCTTCTGTAGGATGATAGGTAAAGACTGATAGCAGAAGATTTTTCACTAGATCACCATGAGAAACAAAGAAATTAATCAAAAGCATAGGAGAGAAGGAAAGTTTCAAACCAAGGGAGTCTTCCTCACAGTCCTTTTCTTACCTAGACACAAAGAGTCTTTCTGGAGATAGTATTTCTGAGGAAAACGACTATTGCATGAAATTACTTGGCTATCTATTCTTATTCCGTCATCTAAATGGAGCAAGAAGTTTTTATCATCTTTATAAAAATGGTCTCTTAAATTTAGTTGTGACAAATTGAGCATCACAGCCTAATTCCAGAGACAGTTTTCTTAAAGAGAACCACACACTGCACTCCTGAAGACACATTGCATTCTTCCCCCAGCTGGTGCAGGGGCTGCACCTCGGTGCTTTCTCTTTGCGTCTCAGGAAGTATGGAAAATGTCTGACAGGTTTTTCTGTGGTCCCTCATTTAACAAGCCTACACAGTTTATAATCATGATCAACCTATGCAGGTTTACCAGGGTAATGACATTTTCTTTCATGCAAAATGCATACAGGAAAAATCTCAGAAAATATCAATAAGTGATCAGCATTTGCTTCCTCTATGATAAATGCAGTCCTTTTAGATTTTAACAAGAGGATTTAACTTTACCCCACCATCAAATTTCATTTCTTATTTCTTTTCTTAATATGGCATCATATTTCTTTCAGTTTCTGTAGTATCATTAGTATTACTAATTTCTGAGATTTACTGTGCTCTTTATCTTTGCATATTTTCATCTAAGACATTCAGAAATTTTAACTTATTACCATTGCTGCTAGCTGTACCTTGTTCATGAGACTCAAACTACTTTCTTCTACGTTTTGTCACCTTGCTTCTCTTTTCTGTCTTGACAGAGAACTTTTCAAATTTACTCTTTTAACTTGTCACTGCTGAAGAATTTTATACTCTTAGTGTTCTCTTCTACTGTAGACGACAGGCTGGCATGTAATTTGCATGAACCGCTTTCAAAATCTGCTTCTGAACATGACAGTCTGCTGAGCTGCTGTCACAGGTAGAATGTTAATACCCCTTCCCATTAAAGGCGCAAACAGTGGAGGAAGCAGAAAGAGAAGTGGTGGGTCAGACTGGTGGTAAAGCTTCTCCCCTTATACTTCAAAAAAGCAGAATGCCTTAGCACAGCTGTTGCCATCACTGGGTTTCTGGAAAATAAATGTTTAAAACAGGCAAATAATTTTTTCTTCCCACATGTGATGTCATCTCAGAGAATAACAAAATAGAAAACAGATTTTCTAGATAAGTGATGAGTTTCTGGATATCAGGATGCCCATGCACTCTAGCACTGCTTGTGAGATGCAGCCTTCAGTCACGATTACCTCAGCACTTATTGTGCCGGAAAAAAACGTGACTCACGAAAAGTCATTTTGCCTACTGGTTCTACAAAGGAATAAGTGCCCATTGTGTAGCAGTAGACAATTCAGCTGAATGCATGATTTTATGGGTTTTTGTAATTGTAAAATCTGCAGTAGAATCAAGTGTGTTGTGTCAAGTATGTTGAATAGGGATTTTTCTTTTACCTAATTATGAGTCTAAGGCTTTTGTTGCATTTTATCCCTTCAGTGAAGAAGGAAGACCCCAACAGCTTTGGTGGGAAGAAGATGGTTTAATATGTTTGTACTCAGGAACTACCTTCTCTACTTTTTGCTTCTCTCAGGGTTGTGATGACTAAGTCAAGACTACATTTTATTTCATTTTGATTTATTGAGCACAGACACACACATAATTTCACTGTTTGGGTTAAGCAGGTAACTGCCATGCTGTGCTCATCACAATATGCTGTGTTCTGCTAGTTTAACCATTCATTTACTGTGATCTTATCATGTCCTTACTCCAAGTTCAGAAATAATATACAAAATATGTTTCTTTTTTTCACCTAGTACCACTCTGCCTACTGTGGGGTAATGTTTCGTGTACAGATTCTACAATGTGTTTACATTCCCCAAGGTGTTTTACTTAAGGCTCTTTTAAAAATAAAGACATCTTTTTATCTGTTACTTCTTTGAAATGCACTAAGTTGTCCCCATTTTCATTGAATAATGAACTGTTAGAAGACACTGAATGCAATGGGATGGGGAAGAGAATCAGGAAAAAAACCCCTGAATCTCATGAGTTGACATAAAAACATTTTAATAATTGAAGAAAAGTGCAAACAGTAATACAAATACAAATTATAGTAATAAAAAGTGAGGTGGAGACTGGTTTCTTCTGCCATGCCTACAGTGACCAGAGGGAAACGGCCTTAAACTGTGCAGGGGAGATTCAGATTAGAGATTAGAAAAAAAATTTTCACTGTTAGGGTGGTTAGGGACTAGAATAATTTGCCTGGGGAGGTAGTGGAGTCACCATCCTTTGAGGAATTCAAGAGGCATCTGAACCTGGCACTGGGTGATCTGGTTTAGTGGTTTAGGCATTACAGGGGTGGTGAGTGGTCAGACTGGATGATCTTGAAGGCCTCTTCCAACCTCGGTGATTCAAGGAATCAATTCTATGATTCTATGACAAGCTCAAGAAGTGGGCTAATGGGAATCATATTAAATCCAAAACACAGCACTGTACCAGGTACTATGGTGGAAACTTACTCTGTCCCAGCCATAACCAGATGGGATAATAGGCACAAATCCATGTAAGGATGGATAAGGTGGTTAGGAAGAATTTTTATTCCTAAAATGTTGTAGAATTCTTCCGACATTTCATTCACATCATGCCTCACCTAATGTAAAAAAAAAAAAAAAAAAAAAGAAAAAGATAATCTGCAAAATTAATTTTCTTGCTATGTAACTTCAATAAATGAAAATTGTATTGTTTGGTCATTCAAGGAAGTTATCCTTTATTGCACAATATCCGGCATGTAAGACAGAAAATACTCCAAAACTTCTTTCTCTCCATAAGTTAGCATAACATTTATAGAAACATTGTGGGGTGAGAATTTTGAAGAGCAGCAGTCTTGGATTCAAAGTGATAGCACAGTGTGTAAGAGCAAAATTAATTCCATTATAGAGCAGAGCCTCAGTAAAAACACAAAGCAGACAAAGCAGGATTTCACAAGGAAAGGAATGCAGACTAAGATAATGTAAAAGCATAAAGATGCCAAATTATCCCTACAAACAATGCACTACTGGCAGCTCTACTAAACAGGGAAAGCAGTAAGCCTGATGGTAATTTCTGTTACAGATGAATTCAGCTAGAAATTCCTACCTTCTCTATAGTAAATAAAGTGTTTTGAAAAACATACTTTTCTTTAGTAAGATCCTAGTACTGTTTTTTCAACTTTTTATACGTCAGAATAGCCAAATGACAGCTACATGCAGAGATAAGTACTAACATGGAAAAGGAAAAAATTTGCCCTTTCTTTCCTATCCTAGATCTTTTTCCTATACAAAGTGGGTTTTGTTGGCAATGACTCTCTTTGGACTTGTGTCTACAGTTCCCTGTTTGTACCTCATGTTCCTCTGGGAACAGGTTCTAAAATGAATATTTAATGTTTCTCTTTACTACAGTTATCACCAAGATAACCTGATAGAAAACTACTCTCACTTTTTTGGGAGCCAGCCTTGTCGTGAGGTATATCAGGAACAGCATCACCAGCAGGTCAGAGTAGGGGATTGTCCCACTCTATTATGTGCTGCTGTGGCCTCACCTGGAGTCCTCTGTGTAGTTTTGGGTGCTAAGATATGAAAATGACATTAAACTCTTAGAGAGCATCCAAAGGAGAGCCATGAGGATGGTGAAAGGCCTTAAAGGGAAACAGTATGGGGAGTGGCTGAGGTCACTCGGTCTGTTCAGCCTGGAGGAGACGAAGGGGAGACCTCATTGCAGTTAGAATTTCCTTGTGAGGGGAAGCAGACACACAGACACGGATCGCTTCTGTCTGGTGACCAGTGACAAGACTCAAAGGAATGGCATAAAGAAGTGCCAGGGGAGATTTAGGTTAGTTACTGGGGAAAGGTTCTTCTCCCAGAGGGTAATTGGGCACTGGAACAGGCTCCCCAGGGAAGTGATCACAGCACCAAGCCTGACAGAGCTCAAGAAGCATTTTGACAACACTTTCAGTCACATGGTGTGGCTCTTGGGGGTGTCCTGTGCAGGGCCAGGATTGTGGGTCCTTTCCTGCTTAGGATATTCTGTGATTCTATGACTCATTACATACAGGCATTATATTTTGGGAAACAAAAAAAGTGGTTTTTTCAAGTACTTTTTTGCATTTCTTTTCTGATTTTTGTTTAAAATAATTATTTCCGTTCACTCAACTCATCAGTCTCCACTTCTAAAATCTATTCTAATTCAGCTTCTTTTCATTATCTCTAAATTATGGTTTTTTATGAACACACAGTATTTCAGGATCCTAATTGGTATGGTTATGTGGATCATTGATGCCAGTTTGGAAAATGATGAAAATGGCATCACTTCATTAAATTGGATTACAGACCAAAGCTGAAAGTTTGATTTAAATGTATCAGAGTACATTACATCAATCAAACATCAGGTTTAGCATTACTGTATTAGCATTACTGATCATATTTAAGTGCAGGGATAACACTTTTCTCTTTGGGAAATGCTTAAGGAAAAGAGGGCAGTTCACCTAGTTACTTAGCAGGTTTTATTTCTGTTGCTTTCTCCAAATCCCCAATCAAATCCACAACTCAAAATTTTCATATATTTATGCCTTGCTGGTGTTTGCAGCTATAGCTCTATTATGGTAACTCCTACACAATTAGTTTTCATAGGGCTTTCTGCAGCCATTAAGCATCTTGATATCCACTGCCTGGAGACATCATCACCCTTAAAAAGATTTGCACTTACATACAGCAATCAGAGTGTACAGGATGAAATAATACAATGTACTCGACCAACTATTCCATGGTAAAGCATATTTTAGTTTTCAGGTTCAGTCATGTGCCATGAGGATTCTCAGACAATCTCAACAATGTGTTAAGACTGAGCATAAAAATACCACCCCATGCACACACAAACTAATGTATACATAATTAAAATATCATTTCAGCCTTATGGAAAGAAAGGCATATAGGACACGGCACATGAGATTAATCTACTCTTCTACCAATTTAATCAGACAGTTTGTCTACTCTAAATGAGAATTGATGTGAAATGGGCAGAAGATTTGCTTGCGTTAGTTTTTAGAGAGCATAACTATGTGACTTGTGGCTCCCCTGCCTGTTATCTTTGTTTGGCTCTGTAATAAAAAAGCATACAAGCCCTTAGTTTGCTTAGAATCAAATCAAGGAAAGATCCGATTTCTCACTTGGACCATCCAGAGCTGATGTGGTTCTTTCTGTTATGAAAAGTATTTCTGTGGTTTTGAGAGCAGGGAGAGATCAGCCTGCTTTGAGTGGCTGTTCTTGTGAGACATTAAAAGAAAGAAGAAAAAAAAGCTGTAGAGGAAAAGATGTTCTCAGATCATTACACTAGTGGAGCAGATATAAGGACAGGGCAACATTCAGCAAAACCATTTTGAGGATAATCAGTCACAGGAATATTAAGGATATCTGAAATTCCAGTGAAATCCATTTTCAAGGTCAGAACAGTGTGTTTTAATTCTATAAAATGACATATCTTAGCAATAAAACACCATTACAATTTTCATCCTGAGATGGTAGATGTTATGAAGAAAAAAGTTAAATTCATCGTCTGACATGTAAAGAGTTGATAAGAAGCTATTTAAATGTGAATTCCAGGGATACAAGTACAAATTTCCTAGAGATAAAAACATGTTATGCTATTATGTTGAAATTTGAAACAAATTTATATACTTATCAATGAAGTGAAGTGACATTTCTTTATACTGCACATTAACTGCATAACAGTTGCAAACATCTTAAAATATAAGCAGAGAATATACAAGTAATGTGTTCTTTTTTCTATGAGCAGAGAGTTGTAATTCAGTTGATGAAATGACAAACTTTAGAAAGGGTTATATGCAATCAGCTTTAATTTTTTCAAAATGATCATAATGTGTCAAAGGGGGACCTATCAAAACAATCTTGTAAAAATCAGTGATTATTAGAAACTGCTCATTGTGCTTGCTTTGGTTCACTTGCTAAATGATATCATCATACTTCAGCACTGATAGGACAAAAACATTTTCTGGAAGTGAAGGATGTCTAGAAGTTTAATTTTATATGCATTTTTATTTAAATAATTACAATCACTTAGATCTGCAGTATTTACTGTAGTTCTCAAAGACAAGGAAAATAACAGCATGAATGTTCAGGAATAAATATGATGCACAAAATGGAGAAATTGACTGTTCTGCTACTGCTGTGCAAGTTCTCCTGCTTGCAAATTAGGACAGACTCTGTCCTCTGGTACTGAAGTTTAAGTTCCTCAGTCTCTGGGTAGCACTACTGGGCTTAATTGGTAACACTGTGATTTCTTCACACCATAGTCCCAAGGATGATGGTGGCATCTCAGACTGCCCCCTTTAGATATGCTGATAAAGAAAAAAAATCAAGGCAGTCTGTGCAGTGCAGTGTCTGGTGAACATGTAATGCAATGCACTTCTCCCACACACATCTTTTTCACAGGCATCACAAGATGACAGCTTGCAGAGCAGGTGGGATGACAACTCATTCTTTTGAGGGCCATATCCCAGGAGGACTGAGAAGATAGCATGACTTCCAAAGTGCTGGCAGGTGTCCCTTATGTTGGTGTGCATGACAATGCCCTCGGACAACTAGCAGAAGTTGCACACCCACAGCCATCTCCTGCCAAGACTACGTATGGCCTCAATTTTGAGAGTAGTTCATGTCCATTTTTTGGTGTAGAAAAGCAAATATACATGCAAAGTCATACTTAGTTGTCATAAATATTCTTTACTGAGATCTGCAAATCTCTTCTTTGTGGTGAGATACCCTGCTATTTGCTGACAACAATTGCCATGCAAAAGTATTTCAGCCCCATTGCCGGGCTGCGCTATCAAACAGGCATAAGAGCATATTCGGTGAAAGGCTTACTTTTCACTGCAATGACTGTTTCCTCTACAGCAACAGCTATCTAATCTCGTGCAACATACTTTCTGGGGCAATGTTCCTTCCATCTCTCTCTTAAGTATCTTTTCCTTCAAAAAAATGTAAAGAAATCCTTATAGTCACCAGAGCTGGATTTCTGTTCTTTGATGGAGAGAGCAGCTGAGAATTTTAGCGATGACTGTGAAGTGAGGAGAAGCACAGACCTCTGTGAAGAGAATACCTGCTCTCTACAATCACTCATAAAAGTCATAGACACCTTCCATAGCTTCTGTGCTCCTACTTCTCTCTGGTTTCACAGAAGTCCCAGTTTCAAACAAGAACTTCAACAACTAGAATTTACTTCCAAAATCTATTTTTATTCGCAAAAAATGAAATTATTTTTCCCCAAATCTAGTAAGCCTGTTTTGTCAAAACAGTAATTGGTAAGCGATCTCCCTGTCTTTTTTTCAACTCAGGAGGTTTTTCATCCTAATTTCTCCTTCTATCCTGTTGAGGAGGGGGAATGTGAGAGTGTCTGGATAGGAATTCAGGCCTTAGCCGAGGTCAACAATGCTAATTCAAATTTATTAAAAATCTAGTTGCATATTCTTCTAGTGACACACGCATAGATTAACCTGAGACATCTGGTCTCAGAGTGTTGACAAGTATAAAATAAACCATTGAATCATTCCTGTAGCAGCAAAATCTTCCCTTGCCTTCCACAATTTACTGACACATTTCAAGTTATTTAAATAAGGGGTGGGTTTGGGAATGGCAACAGCTCAAAACAAAACTCCTTGTCAGTAAAACAATTCATGCAACACAAGATAAGGAAATGCTTCAGAAAGATGGAAGTCAGCTACATGGTTTGTTCCAATGGTATGTAGCTCTTGACTGGTATTTTCCCAGTAGGAGGTGGCTTGTTGGAGGAACACCTGTATCCCATGTGTGACTAATATTCCAAGAAGTACTTTAACATAATCCACATGCAGAGATCACACAGTGCATGTTCATCAAGATGCATTCTTGTAAATGTCCATTTGGTTTTCTTAGCCATGAGGCTTACTGCAGAGATGCAATACGTTCAAATAGGCTGCCAGAGACAGTTGTTTTAGGGAGTAGGAGGTTTTTTTATCCACTCAGGGAAATGAAGTGCCTCTATTGCTTGAACAGAAGCAGCTTAAGAAGCTAGTAGACCCTATTATTTGAGCTCTACTTGATATGGTCACAGCTGAGCGTCTAAAGAAATTTTCCAGCTGATAATGGACTGTACTTAGAAATCACCTTAGTATGTCCAGGATAACCAACTAGAGAAAACCCTATGACTTGTTCAGAAAGCCATATTAGGATATTTGGGGAAACTACCTTCTGGAAAAAAAAAAAAAAACAAAAAAACAAAAAAAAACCCAAAACAAAAGACCACCAAACAAAACAAAACCCATAAAACAAATTAAACCAAATTACTTACTTTCTGGTGGAGTTCTTTTGAAAAGATGATGAAATTTATCTTGAAAATCTGTAGTTTTTTGGCCCTGGTTCCATCAGACAACTGTTTTGAAACTTACTTTTTTATTGTATCTAATAAAAAGTAAACTCTTTCTGAGGCTTTATTTTGCTATGAGAAAATGATTGAAAAAAGGGTCAAGATTCCCTAGAATGCATTTTTTTAAAATTCTGTTGGGTCATGAGTGTTTTCTCTGCCTCTTCTTGGCATGAACAATCTGGGGTATAAATGGTTTTATTTATATAACATCACAGCTTCCAATCACACTAAATCTGCACAGAGAGCTTGCTTATATATGCCTGTGAAATACCACAGATACATACTCCTTCCTGTAATAACCAACTCTTTCTTCTTATCATTCTAATAGGTCTCCTACATCTGTTGCACATAAAATTCTTTTTTTTTCCAAAGACCATGTAATTACAGAGTTCTCATTCTAAAAATTTCTCTGAACATCAAGACTACTGAAGTGTTTTGCAGATCAGTTTAGTTATGCAGAAGGCATGCCTCAGAGAGAGAAATTGTAAAGCCTGAACCTCAACAGTCTAATTGAATAGATAAGTCTTAAAAAACTGACTTCAGAGAATGATATTAAATCAGAGTAAAGGAGGTAGCAGATTGCATAATATTACCATATCATCACATCTTGCTTCACCTTCATCTTGCTTTTGCCCTATGAAAATATTGGTGTTCTGTTTCTGGTTTGTTGTGGAATTTTTTTGCCTTATAAACTAAAGTTAATGCCTGAGTAAGCTGTGCTTCATGATAATAACTTTTCTTCTTGAGCTGGTAATTGCAAACTTTTATAAATCTCTGTTGCAATTTCTTTTCTTTTAATTAGATTGTTTTAATAGACAGGAACTCAGTTGCATAATCAACTTTATTCCATTCTTTACCACACAGCTGTTAAGAAAAAGGAGGGAAAAAGCACTAAGTCACTACAGCATTCGATATTTATTTTCCAAATGCAGCCTAAGAATGTCAGTACTACTGGGATTGAGCTGAAAGGTTATTCAAGATGCCTAACCATGCTAACCTTTATTTATGACTGGAGCAGACAAGCCAGTGAGACTATATGCAATTCAGGGTTTTATTCCTTCTTTCTTCTCACTCTGTTTGTGACCTGTCCATAAGAAATTTCCTTGAGAGAATGACTGTCTTGTAAAAAGCACTAATTAGCTGTTGAACTGATTCTAGCATATGGTGCAGCAGAACTTTCACAAAACTGGCTTGAATAGAATGGTGCCATCTGTCTGGGTCGAGTTCAGCTAACAATCTGTCAGATTTTGTTGTTTTAACCTCTTCAGTAATTAAAGAGAAATTGGCATGGGCTGCTAAGAAAATCGAACCTCCCAAAAAACTACCAAACCTTCAGTTTCTGAGTAATCAAGGGCCCTTATGAATCATAAACAACCATTAGATTTAAAATTAGTAAAAACAAGCTAATATGGACTGTTTTCTCTCAAATCCTGGAACCTAGAATTCTGATGTAAAGCACACTAGGGCTACAGAAGATCACTTGGTTTCTGTGCTCTGGAACATTGCCTAAAGTTATAAGTACCATTTAATTTAATCACCTTTATTATGAGTACTTTATCACTTCCATTAATGGTAGCTATCTGCTGATGAGAAATATGACAATTGAAATTGAAATTTAAAATTTAAAAATATGCTGGATATTTGTCTATCAGTAAATAAAACATGCTGAAGAGATTCCACCTTGCTAATATCTATCACAGATTTCCAACATCAGACATCATATAAATTCCTTCTTTCTTTAGGCCTAAACCTCAGTGAGATTCAGCTGAATTACATTATTTCAGAATGAAAATAACAAGCTTGTATTTCTGTGAAGAGTTTTAGACCAATGTCATTAGCCAAAACTGTGTACTCTGCTTACTGAACTTATTAAAAATATGAAATTTATCTTATTAAAGCAGTTACTGAAGCAAAGAAAGAGTTTTTACCTCAGCAGGGTAGGGGTAGAGAATTCTTCCAAAAAATGAGAGCAATAAACTAGAAATGACAATTCATTGATATTTTTTCCCTCAAATTAAAATCAGCTCCAATAATACCTGTTTACATTTCTGGACCAGCCAGTAAATACTTTTAAATAGTTTACCAAAAGGAATAATTTTTAAAATTGTATCTGCAGATGAGAACTTCACACTCGGAAAACATGTCTTTCCACCTCCTTGAAGCACACTCCTTCCCAAGGATTGCATAATCCCATATAGCCCTTTCTCTTGATGCAGAACTAGCTGTTTCGATCTGTCACTTCCTTTTGCATCAGAGCATGATGCTCATTCTGTATAATGAGATTTTGCAAATGCAATCATACTAAAATTTGTAAGGTTACCCACTCATTAGTCTTAAACATCCAGAAAATTCTGTATGTAACAATAAAAATCAAGCAGAGACTAGAGAGGAGAATGTTTTGCTTCAAATCTCCTTCCCATGCATATCTGACAAGGCACAAAGGCAGAGAGGCCTGGCCACATGGCTGGCCAAGTAGGCAGCTGGACACTGAGGCTTCTGCACTCTTGCAAGGATATCCATTTCCAAGCTTCAGAGAAGTGATGAACTTCTGAAGCTTTCCTAGATTTTGATGTAAACTAATAAAATGAGAATAGAGGCCTGTCTGCACCCCATTTATTTAATCTCTGGTCATAGAATCATATAATGAATAATAGAATATTTTGGGTTGGAAGGGGACGTTGGAGATCATCTAGTTCCAATCCCCGTGCCTTGGGCAGGAATGCCTTTAGCAAGAAGACCTTCACCCTAATATTTCAACTGTTTTAGTTTAGATGTATCTATAGTATTTCAACTGTTTTAGTTTAGATGTATCCACTGGCTATGCTGAAGTAAACAGTGATTTTAGCTATCAATCTACCAACAACAGTTTTAGACCACTCTTTTCAGAGTTCTTTCAAATAGATTCTTTTCAACTGAATTACTGTGCTCCCATTCTGGAAAGGATAAGTAACCATAATGGATTTATTATTCCTGTTTTCCAGCAGTGGTGAGAGTATGATTATACAACTTAAATTTCATTTTTCTTTTTCAGAAATAATAATAATAAAAAAGTTAATAAGCCCTAGCACTCCAGACATTCAGCCTTTCATAAAATTCCATTAAACAGAGTGTACTAATACTAATAGCATACTTTTTCTAAAGCATAAATATTTTTAAGACTAAATGAGAATTTTAGGAAATTTTTTAGCTAAAGAATGGTCATTTAAATTTCTTTTTGATACAGTAAAAGACTTGAAACAATGGGAAATTGTTCTTAGTTACAGCTAGTAAAAGATTCTAGTCCAAAGTTCATGAAGGTAGGAAACTGTTTTCAGAACCTGATTTATTTAAAATAAAATCTACTAAAATACTGATTTCTGACAAATATATCAAACAGTTGCCTACAATTTACATTGGCAGTTTAAAAATTATAGATAAAATTTCTCTCAGAGAAACATAGCATGTGAAGAAATTACCAAGAGTAAGATAATAGGAAAAAACTACCAAGAGTAAAACAGTGCCATCCACTCTGGATTAATGAAAATAATGTTGATGAGCCAGTTAAATCAAGAAATTGAATTAGAGGATATAAGTGTCCAATATTATTTTGTTAAACATCTCAAAAATAAGAGTAATAGAAAGACAATGGAAATTTTCAAAGTGAAATGTGAATATTCCCCCCCCATTGCAAAAATTGAAGACTAGTATTAAATGGGCGCTTGCTACTTCATTGTATAACTTATAGCTTTTATGTGAATACCCATATTTGGTTGCAATCTTCTCCCACACCATTTTCAGACAGCAGTGAAAATTAAATTGTAGTTTTTTACAAAACTTAGTTAAAAACGGTGACAGATCTTAAATAGAGTACTACTAAACCATTTAAATCTACAGAAAACAGCCTTTAATCTTCACTACTGGAAATCTCTCTAATCTCAGTCACTCTCTTGAATGCTGAATCATTTTATGCAATACAGAACAAGAGCTCTGATACTTGAATGCCTCTTAGAATCCCTCCAGTTTAACAAAGAGTCTGAGAGCTGATAGGTTATCTCCATCTTTATTTGAGAACTTTCAATATTGCCTCATGTCACATTTTGAGATATGAGTTTACTGCTTCTATTCAGCTACTCGTTGAACTCTTATAACTGAAATAGCACCAAACCCAACAGTCTCAAAAACAGTTTCTGACCGCACGTCGTTTCTTTGAGTGTGTTGCACTGTTACTTGTGTACTTCCACCCGTGTAGTAACTACTGTGTCGCTGGATATTGCCCACTAAGGACAAGTGATGGAAAGACACTGAACAAGATGGAACCCCTGCCTAGAAAACTGATTTTGGCCAGATAAAATGCAGATAATTCAAGAAGACATTGATAGGGAATTTGTGTGTTGGATGTCACTTCAGTAACAACATCGACACTAAAAACAGCGAAAGTAAAGTGTGGGACTTGGAGAAAAAGCCTTATTTGAATTGGTCTGAAGAACTCTTTAATTAAAACCGATATGAAAGATATCTTCAGATACCTTGAGGTAAGCTAAACCTTATCCATGCTGAAGCTATTTTGGAATCACAAATTCCTCCTCAGAATTATGAACCTGAAGAATGCTCAATTATTGATCAGTGCAGGACCTTTGAGAAATGGAAGGTACCTCATTAATATTTTATTGTTTTCTAAAGAGTGACAAGTAAAAAGTTCCAATTTAGACAATTAAGTAGATGATAACTATCAAGAAGCTGTCTGTGTAAGTTGATGGACATTGAATTCATATGAAGAAAATTCCATTTTTGAACTTTTGAGTAAAAAGTTCTGGGGTGCCAAAATCAGTATTTCATCTATTTTTCTTATGAGAAAACTGCCTCTGGAAACACATGTTCATATTTTAAAAAATGACTATCTACTTTGAGCTGGTGGTGATAACTTACAGGACATTTACCATTTTATTTTCAACTGTATATTTCCAAATGTAAATATATTAGTCTAAAATATATAATTAAAGTTTTTTGGAGTGTTTTTACTTTTGTAGCTTATGGCTTCACTCATAGTAATTCTTCATCATAAAATGACTTATTTATATGCAAATTTAAAACACTTAGGGACCAGGAGAGACTTCAGACTCCTAAAATTCAAACATTATAAATGTAATATGGAGATAGCCTTGCTGATTCTGTGCTGACTTAGAACTAACAAGTTTTTCCCAGATCCTAAACAAGGTTGAAAATTCTGTTGTCTGTGGTGTGAATAATTTTCCAGGACAAAGTGAGAAATAATGTCAGCTCCTCAGCATTGTGTCTGTTGGTTTGCATCAAGGAGCTGCTACATATTTCATCAATAATGAGAAATTACTACACTTCTTTGAACCTGATAGAGAACTGTGCAAGAAGAGTACTATGTAAACCACTCAGGTTTCTTTTACATTAATGTGACCAAATAGAATATTTTTTTTTCATCACTTAAGCTAAATGTTCCATTTGAGATCTGTCATATTTCTTTTAAAGGTCTTGAAGTAAAAAAGTTTTTTTAAACTGTCTCCCCCCATTTTCTTTTTCCTCCTTTTTTTTTTTTAAACTGGAGAGAAATCATGTTATAGACCACAATTAAATTAATTATGAGATATTAAAGAAATATAATGCACATATTTAAACATTTACTGTATGTATTCACCTCGCCTGTAAGATCAATATTCCTGTACAAGTGAATTTGGTTTTCTTTGCTTACATACTACAATTCCGCTCCACATTAAAGTTCTCAAACAGTCCCTCTCACCTAAAAGCAAACATGGTCTAGTTCAGTGAAAACAATAAAATTAGGCATGCAAGAATCAAATCTAATTGATTTTTGGTCACTAATGAACCTTCACATAAAACAATTTCCTCCTTTTTCCCATGAGCACAATTCCTGTGGAAGAATAGGCTTTTTCTAGTTTTGCACCGTATAACAAAATAGTGAAAATAACTTCATTTAAATTTCCCCACATGTATTTTGATTAAATCCAAACCATAGTTCAAGAAACAGGAGAAAAGTTAAAAAATTGGAGTTTTTTCACAATGAACTCTCAGCATTATACCTAAGGAAAAGAGGCTCAATTATTCTGACTTAGCAGACACTAAAATTGATTTTATATTGAAATAAGCCATGAACTATTAAGTCAAATATAGAAGTTGCTTGGGTTTTTTTAAATACCTCCAAAAGATTTTCTATCTTTTACCAAGCATTTATTAGGTGAAAATAGTGAAAGATGGTTTTTAATTTGGTTTATAAACCTGATACAATGTTTACTTCATTTCAAATAGCTAGTATTTAAATAAATGTTACATGGACTTAATAAAAAAGAATAGTAACTTGGAGAATATGAGCTATAGCAACTTGAATGTTAGACTGACCAAACCACTTTATAAAACAGCACAGTGAAGTGTTATAAAACATACTCAGTGAAGAAACATAAGTCAAATGATGCCAACTCATACATACATCACCTCATTTTGATAGCTGAAGCTCAGGTTGGAACCATCTGCTGGTGAACCTCAGCTACAGAACAGAGCGCTTTCTCTAAATAGCACTCATCAAATAGAAAATAAATTCTAATTTTTCTATCTTACTTTATGAAAAATGTCAGCATTTCCTATATAATTTCAATGCATTTTCAGATATTTGGATTTTAATATTATATATTGTTTCTTGCTTACTTATTTAATTCAGTACGAGCTTATTGTTCTGATATTAATATATTATAATATTTTTATTTCTTCCATCTTCTAATTTTTAAATATTTGGGCTTTAAATAAGCACTTGTGCCCCAACCCTCAAAGTTCAGCCATACATTCTTGAAAGTTTTACTAAACAGTAACTGGAAATCTCATTACATTCAATTGGTTAGTTACACCAATTTTTAATAATTCTTTTAAATCTTCCTGCAGGGCTATAGTGACATTGCGTTTATTTGCAGTGAACACAGCTTGAACCAGACATAAAGACAAATTTTGGTACTCTGCGTCTTTTATAGCTAAATTCTTTGATTGTCACCAGCAGCTTCTAAATATTTTATCTGTATCTTACTTATGCATAAAGTCCTTAAGGATTTTGGTTTCTTTTGGTTTCCTTTTCCTTTTCCTAGGGTGATCCCACAAACCAAAAAGAATAGTTATAGAAACTAGAAAAATATACCATCTACAGTTTACATATAGGAAAATGTTTACTAATGTGTTTTAAGTGTTTATCACCATCTAGGCAGCAGATTATTGCCGCTGCTGGTGTTTTTTCATCACCTAATACTATTACTATTAGTCCTGAGTCGAGGTTTATCTGGCTGTACTTTCCTCACACTAAGCATCTCAAAACAAGCCAGAAAATTTTCCAAGTAAAACAGCATGACTTGGAATCCAGACTAAGATATTTTAAGGTTCTGAACAGAGAAATCTTGAAGAAACCATGCCAGATGAATACCAGTAAGATAAACTTTATAAACATTTCTTCAAATGTACCCTTGTATTCAGACTGTCAGAGGTCTCAGTGACTTACTGCGTTGCAGCAAACTCTATAAAAGCTACCCGAAGTGCAGAGGTAACTACTGTGCACTGGTTCCCAACTGTTTTTTCTTTGACTTTCTGACACCTTTCTTCTATTTGACCCCTCCTGACATGTCTCTGAACTTTCTTCTCTTAAGCTTTCTCAGCCAAGCCTAGGAAAAAGAGCAATTACTCACTTCTAGAGAAATCCTCTCAAATATTTGCTACAGCCAATGAATATAAAAAGAAATAAAGCAAATATTGTCCACAATCATTCTCATAATCCATTTCTCACTGATTTAAATGAGTCTTCAGAATTTCTCTTCTAGGTCCACCCCTCTTGGACTACACTTCTCTGTCATGCCTAAAAACAAATATCCAGCTCACATACACTATCTTTCTATGCAAAAGCTCAAGTTTGTTTATTACTATGGCAACCTCATTCCCTTTTTTCTGGTTTTTAGTAGCAGGACATTAATGTGAGTGTCCAGCTTCAGGTCAATATTTTTTTTTAGGGTGACAATTGCAGATGAGTTTAATTTGCCATTTCTGTGGCAAATTAGTCATGAGAAGGTTGCCCAGAGTGTCAGGCTAGTCAAAACAATAATGAGACACCCCTCCCTTTTCACTGCAAATGCAAAGATTGAGCAAAGCTACAAAAGATGTAAAAACAAGTAGCTCCCTCTGGTACCAGGATACCAGATTAACTACAAATTAGTTGGAAGCTGAGTAAAAGATAAGGTAAACTTCCATTATCATTCTTTCCATTAAGACACAGCTACTTACCTTAAAGCCATTTATATATAACACAACTTTGTATTGATATTATTATTATTGTTGTTGTTATTATTATTATTTCATTATAGCACTATACCATTCTCTGATGCACTAAAGAGTCCTCAATTACTTGTCAAGTGCTGGAAGATCTGTGTAGGACACAGAAATATGTGGATGTCAGGTTATCAGTTAGAGCACCAAACTTTTAAGTGGAGCAATGATATTACAGGTGCTCACGTAAGAGTTGAAGACTGGCTTTCTTCTGTGGGAGTTTCTGCTGTGTTGGGAGAGTTTTTTCTTCAGGTACTGTTTCTGTAAGAGTGTGACTGAGTGTTAATAAAGTTTTACTTTGCTATAACTGAGACTGAAAAAGAAACAAAAGGACAGTTTAAATCACTGGGAAAACCCAAAGGGTCTGAGTGGAACTCAGTGGTTATAAAAAAGAAGAATGTGCATTAAACCCACTGTGCACATAGATAAAATGTCAGGTCTGGTGCAGAAAGAAAAAAATCTCATTTAATTCTAATCGGTTACATTGCAGATAAACTTCAACCAAGATGCATCTGCACAAATATATTGAAGAATACTTCCTTAACCTTTTCTTAGTAATAACAAGGGAAAATAACTATTCCCTAGCTTTCCTCTTATAAGTGAAGGGGAAAAAAGTTCAAAGCAAACAAAACCACAAGATGAGTAAGGCAAATCAATTCCATATACCGAGAGGTAATTTTTGGCTTGCCATTAAATGGTATTTATAAGTGCTTAAAGAGTCAAATGGGATGAACAAAAAGAGATGATTTTTTTGTTTTTCCAAAAGAAGTAGAAAAGGAAAATGAGAGGAATAGATATAGATTAGACATTTTTCAAAGCAACACCCCTGTTCAGTTGACACATTTTTCAGTGGGAGAAAAAAATTAAGGGAAAGAAGCTCTGAAGTGTTCTTTCGCTTTCCTCTAATCATTTTTTTTTCTATTCTGAGTGGCCCCTCATTTTTGTAGTCTATGACCTCTTTATACAACATGTGAATACTTGCTTCTTCAAAAGAAAATTGATAGAAATAAGAACTAGTGCCACTAAGAGGAAGAAGACCTGCGCATTCTATTTAATGACAAACTACATATGTTCACTTTCCTAACTGTACAGCTGGAGAACAGACGCTCACAGTTCTTTGTACCTTCCAGTTGTGGAGTACGACCCCAGGTACAAACCGTTGTCAGACAACTTTATTTCCAATGAATATTGGATGTGTTCTGGAAACAAACACAAATTTCATCGCAGTCAGGGCTGAGAGTAGGAATGGGATGAAAGACAGAAATCTAGGCCTGTTATCTCTTTTCCTTTCAATTTAAAAAAATTTTTTGCCTTGGAATATTCTAATGTGTAAAAATACACCAAATTAAGTATTTAAGAGAGTCTGCCATACGCTCACAAGTAAAAAATGATTTTTGAACTTCATTTGAGAGAGGAGGTGTGATCAGAAATTAAAAGTGTTATCATGGTGTTGGGGTGCATTGGGCCA
>VZTH01005795.1:0-18480 GCA_013397815.1 Aleadryas rufinucha
TCGGTCTCTGCTAGGGTCTCCACAGCGGCCGTGGGGGGGGGCAGTCCTCAGAAGCCTCTGCTGGATGTTGCAGCTACTTGCAGCGAACAAGTTGTTTCTAAGCTGCTGAGCTCTGAGGAGATTCTCCCGCCGGCACGCCGGGGTCTTGCCCCAGCACCGGAGGGAGGGGGAGGCTCGAGGCCGCTCCAAGGAGCGAAAACCTCAGCAGCCATTTCCCCCCCACCTCCTGCGGGAACTGCCAAACTCCCAAAAAGAAAGCCCTTCCTGTCTTCTCCAGCCTTTTAAATATGGAAATTTCAAAAAGCGCTACTGGTCAAACGAGCTGTCCATCAGCTCAGGCTCAACCTACCACACCATTGTAGGCTTTGTCTCCAGTGGCACTTGGGGGTGGGAAGGGGGAACATTACAAATACTTCCCCTTCCTCTGCCACCTTCCTGCACCCCAAATCTCCCTCTCACTCTCTAGTATTGACTCTCACCAGTCCCATGCAAAGTTAGGCACTGGTTCACTTGCTGTAAAGCTCTTCCCTTCTTCCAACACTCGTTGTTCCAAGTTGGGTACTGCAGACAGCAAGTGTCAGAAGGAAAACAACCATGTTAACAGAAATGGATTTTTCTCTCCACACAGATGGACAACAAATATTTTTAACACAGTCTCAACCAGATGTGCTAATTTGTACCTCTATAACCCCGCAATCCTTTCTCATAAGAAAGCAAAAGAACAGATGGATAATATTGTGAAACTCCAGGGAGAGGGATGGCTGCGTAGTGGACACATTTGATCCTTCTCCAGTTCTCAGACAGGACTCCAACAAAGCACTTAATTTTTGAAGCCTAGCCTGCAGTCACAACTAACCCTGAGATCTGCACACCAGTCCGGGTTCAAAAGCACCAACCATGGGTGCATCAGCAGTCTAAAGAGAGAAAGGATGTGTAGACAAGACAGTAAGAGCAAGTTGTGTCAAATGCTAACTTTTGGAAGCAGCAAAAAGCACAGATGCTCCCTGGGAGGGAGAAACGTAAAGCAGCAGTGTCTAAAGAGACATGAGGGAAATAGCAGGCAGCAAAGTGGTCTTGGTTCCACAGGTCATGAATGTCAGCCAGAAAACTAAACGCAAGCAGTCTGGTCTGCATTGCTTTCTGTCACAGCCTTGGAGGGCAACACTTGCTACTTAGGTGACTGTGGCCAGCAGTTTTATGGAATAGCTATCTTGAGCGTGGGCACTTACCAGAAAGGTACTGGAGAAACTCATTGCTTAGAGTCCAGCTCAGAACCCTCTCATCCCCCAGAGGGTCACATCTCCCTCTCCTCTCAGTCACACCCTGCCAGAATCCACCACAGGAATCTGTAAAGGAAGAAACCTAGTTTTTACATACCTATTTTGCCCTATTTAGAGCAGGGACAAGCCCAAACTCCTGAAAGTATGACCTGAACATCACATCCCTGGTGACTCAAGAGTTGAGGACCCCAAATCTTGCTGGGATTACTCTTCTTTGAGAGTGGGGATGACTGTGACACTATCCCATGGACCCTGGCACACTTCTTTCCTCTGGTCTCTTGAGTTTGCTGATGTTGATACAATGATGCCTCTGCAAATCAAGGAATTATGACACTTTGTGTATGAGATACCCATGAAGAGACACCCATAAAACCTTTCCTATAAAATAGTTCCTTTGTGAAATTAGTAACTAAAATAAGAGCATCTGCTACCTCAAATATAAATAGGTTTTTCTGCCCAAATTAAGGCAGATGAAAGGCTTTTACTTATTACTGCTCCTGTGAAAAGCAGGCAGCAACATTTGGAAAAGGAAATTCATGGAAGAATGGCCCTGAAGAGAGCCTGGAGAAAGGCTGCTGTGCTGTATGCTCTTTAAAAGATTTTAGGACCCAAGAAGAAAGAAGCTGCATGGAAGCAGGATTTTGTACCTCCCTGTTAAACATACAGGACCATGTCAAAAATCTTCAACTGCATTAACAATTTCTTTGCCTGGTGGAAATTACCCTTTGTTTGAAAGACATAGCAGCTGTAGATCCATCCTTCCATAGGTAGTAAGGCCTTTGCATATGGGAAATACCTAAAATGGGCAGATTAATAGAGGATTTAACCATAGTCCAGAAACACCCCAAGGATGCAGACATCAAGGAAAAGAGAGAACTGTTTGGCTGGTTTGTGGAGCAGACATTCTGTCCAATGCCATGACAGTCTCTCAGTGCTGGGATCCATCTGGTTTTAGACTAATTTCCAGGGAAAGTGGTGAAAGTCAGTTTGCTTTTTGTTGCTTGTATAAAGCTTGACAGACTCTGACTCCGGGAGGTGCCCTGTAATGGGCAGTCCTCTTTTGGCAAGGAGTTACCATCGCAATAAACACCAGCCTTTCTTGCCCCTAAATAACCCAAGCAGATGCTCAGCCCTGCCTTTCATGAACAAGAGTCCCAGGCGTCCTCCAGGGCAGGCTGCAGCACATTTCAACCTTTGGACACAGCAGGGCAGGGAACTCTCACAATCAGAAATCCAGGTCTAGTCTGCCATTATGAAGACTGCTTGGAGGCAGTGCAGATAAATAAATACGGGATGCACAGCTTAAAATGGGAAGCTGTCCATCTGACTGTCTCCTGGAATAATTTTCTTTGCTTCCACACTCGGACCCTGAGCAGTTCCCTCCCTGCTCTGAGGTCTGGAGCTATTCTTGGTGGTGCCACCGGATTAATATTGCAGGGAATGGAGAGGTGATGTATGGTGCTGTCAGATGTGGACAAAGGAGAGCATGCCCTTCTCCCCGGGAAGGAGACAACAGCACAATGAGTGTGGGAAGGTGTCAGTCAACATTTGTATCCCTCCACAAGGCTGGACTCCTGCTCTTCCAGCAGCAGGAATGCTAATCATCTAGGTAAGCTGGTTGTTCTGGTGCTCCAAGGCTGACTGATACCAGCAATTAAAACTGCATTTCTTTATGGGGCAACTTGGTGTGGTTGCCACACCTTAGGAACTCAGGCACTTTGGAGGCAGAGTTCAGAGTGGGCTTTGTCTTTTGGAGGGGGCTGTAAAGGCCACACTGGCAATGAAGTCAACAGTCATGTCATACAGACCCTCTCACCATGTTAACTCCATTAGCATGTGTTTTGTGGGGGGGGTGATGTGTTTGTGTTTTCATGCTGCAGATCAACCAATTTTCTTGGTCCAATTAGAGTTACAGCTGCTAAAGCCTAAGGCATGACTGGCTGATTGGACTTTGAAGAATGTGACATTTTGTAGCTAAAAGCTTTATCAAGGGTAAGCAGCATTAACCTCTTTTCTTGCTTCCTTTTTTCTCTTTAAGCAATAGAGATCTGCTGTCTCCAGCTGGACCCACTGCTCATGCCAGACTCTGGGCAGCTCATGTTAAATGACTGCTTCCCCACGGCTTTGCATCCCAGTCCTCCCAGCTCAGCCAGTGAGTGCCCCAGCCTACTGCCAGGGAAGGTAGATCCCTCTCATTAAACCATACACCTGATGTGAAACAGTCCCTGTGCAAACACAGGCGTGGCAGAAACTCCCCTGAATGTCCTGAGCGGGCCGGGGCTCCCGTTTGCTTTAGTAGGAGTGCCCTCATCTGCCTGCTCATCCCACCTCCCCAGGCTGAGTTACTGCCACATATGGATAGAACACTCCCTGCTCCATATGGATATAACCATCCCTGCTTCTCTCCTCACAGTCTTGCTGCACTGCACCTACACACACACACACACCTCTCTGCACACTCACAGGAAACTCTCAGCACACTGGGAGTTAAGGGGACATTACCTTAACAAACAGGCAGATTTAACTGAAGCCAACAATGCTGCCAGAATGGCCCCAAGCCCAGCTTTGACGTGACTCTGGAAAGGCCACCAGCACTTGGATGAACAAGCCGTGGCCTCTCTGGCTTCTGGAAAGCAAAATGCCACAGTGCAGAGAAACAGGCGTCCTTGTCACAGAGCTAATCCGGGCTGAGCGAGAGACACCTTGTCCTAAGCCTCCCTCTGTGTGATTCAGATGAGAAATACAGGCTTGCAAAGCCTTTGATAAGGAGTCTTCTTCCAAAACGGCAACCTCCCTTCACACTCTGTTGCCCACTGAAGGGATTTCCTCCTCTCATCCCAGCCAGCTTTCCCCATTCTTTATAAGGGTCTTGAGACAGAGGCTGCCAGAGCTGCTCTGGGTCATGGTACTCCCTAAGCCAAAGGAAGAACCAGGGGTCCCCACAAACAGTATTTTTCTGTAGATAGAGGCTCACAGCAAGAGCTTGACTTTAAGAGAAAGGAAATCAAATCCTTCAAAATGTGTCTGCTTTGAGGATTAAATCATATTCATTTCAGCCTATTTGTATATTTAGCACATTTTCTTGGCACAGATAGAGATGCAATTTTCATTTCGTTTACACAGCTGCAAATCCCCATCTGAGTTAAAAGAAGAGGGTAAAGTCAGAGCCTGTAAATCCACTCTGGAAAAGATATTCAATCTTGTAAGTCACAGTTTACACTAGACCTTAACCACAAGAGACTGAGAGGTTGTCTATTTACTGTTAGAGTGAGGATGCAGTACTTACAGAGAGTTTACTTCTAGAAGCCAGTTCTGCCCCCATCTGTAACTGCAAAGCATCTCGGCACATTATGGGTAATTAGCTGCTCAGTGGTGAAAGACTGCTGTGGTTTCCATCGGGATAAACCATACCCATAGCCTAAGAACTGAATGACAGCCTGGCACCGCTGCCAGAGTCTGGCTTGTGAGTGGTCTGTGCATCAGCACACTTAGCAATCCAGAAAAAATACACTTCCCTACTCTTCCAAAAGAAGGTTTTAAGCGAAAAACATGCGGAAAGAGACGTATCATGGGTACCTGGAACCATTGGATACACTGGTTGGAGTCAGTTTTGGAGAATGCCTTTTGCACTTGCTCAGGGAGGATTTAGAGATTATTCAAACCTGCCACTAAGAGCCCAGTCCTAAATGGGACATGGGGATCAGCCAGTTCTCCCCAGTTTTCATCTCTTCCTTACTGATACAGCCAGCTTGGTGAAATTTCTCCTGTCTATATTCATTACTGGTAGATTGGACTATTCTTTCAAGACTTTTCTTTTTAACTGAAATGTGGCATTTTACTGATGCCATGTTTTTTACACCAGGTCCAAAATATGGCATCTCCATATGGCTACAAAACATATCAGCCAGTCTGAACATGAACATGGATGTAGAGTTAAAGATACAGTAAAAATCTACTATATAGCTGATAATTCTGGCTTTCTTAAGATGTTTCCAACATGTAAAAAACTATACATGTTAATATAAATATTGGTGACTTTTACTCCTTCTGTTTCTGGTTCTGGGCTCCAGGATTTTCCTGCAAGCCTTCAGACTCAGATTCGGTTTTTGACAGATGAAAACAAATACGAGAGGCTGGCGGATGGAACATCTCTGTACAGTACTGGCATAGTTCAGAAAGCTCTGTGCGTGTTGGGGGGAAGATGGGCCTTGACATCTCCCAAAAGCTATGCAGCACGTCAGCTTTGTGCAGGGCGTGCTTTAACACACAGCCTACCTGGGAGAAGAGCAGGGAAATCACAGTCTGGGGCAACATTGTGCTGTAGTTACCACCCTAGGTGGTGGAATGATGCTCCCCCAGCCAGTCTGCACCAGTGTAAGTGGTAACACCCATCCTGTGCTGGGAACAGACTGAGGCCCTTCCCTGACAGCAGCATCAGGCACAGTGGGAGAAAAATCAGTTTTTCATATTAAGAGGCAGTTCAAGAGACTCCAGGGGCAGGAGAATAGTCTGCTGCTTTGGCCATGAACTCTGTCTGTCCTACACCCCAGCAGTAGGACAGGGCTGGTCTGGTTCTGGGTCAGCTGTCTCATGGCAGAGCATGGTCATGGGAACATCCAGACTACAGGTATTTTAGCTTACTCCTAGCCTCTGCTGGGGCAGATAAACCAGCTGCTACTGAGGCAAAAGCTGTGTGTTCTTCTATGGACATTTAGCTTCACTCTTCAGGCAGAATGGTGGAGTCCTCACCAGGCTTGGCTTCCTCAGTGCTATACAGCCCTTCAGGATTGTGCCCCCAGGCACTGACTGCTTACATCTTCTGCCAAGGGCACTTTTCTGGCTCTTTCTCTGGCCCAGAGCACTGACTGTCTGATGTGAGCCTTGGAGTAATCCCTGGGCACTCTGCCCAGCAACAACAGGAGTTTCATGCACCTTCCAAATCCATGGGAACTGGTTTTGAGATGATGTCCTCAGCAACTGCTAATCAGTGCTCCCCCAGCATCTGAGACTCGATGTTGAGGTGGCATGTAACTTCCATCCAAGACCTTCTGGAGCAAATTTCTTGGATGGGGAGTTTCCAAGTCTAACTTGCTCCTTTAGGAATTTAGTAATGCCTATAAAGACACGAAATAGCCTTTGATTAGGAACTCCTAACTGCTACTTATTTCCCTGGAGAATTTGGCTGTTTACAGCTTTGCTCATTCTTCTGTACTCTCACTGCTAACCAACTGGAGGTTGTTATTTTGGGGCTGCATTCAAAAACACCCATATGGGAAGAACATAAGTTGCTTTCAGAACAAAAATAAGTCGTGGTTATGAACATGCTTTAAAAGACAGTCAGTCCCTGTCTGCTTCTTGCAGCAGTATTCAAGCACTTTGATCTTTTGCAGTATTTACCCAGCAACTCAGTCAGCAAAACACCTGGCAAAGATGGGATGTAGCCACAACTCTCTTTTCAGATGTGTATTGGCTAGTTTAGGCACTTAGTCTACAAGGAAACCAGCTGCAAACCCTAATTCTCCCAATGAATTGCTTCTAACTCAGAGTGGGCCACCTGTGCAGCCATCTCCTCCTCTTCTGTAGCATCTGCCTGTAGCATCTTCTGCCTTTTTCACCTTCCCTCTCCCCATGGAAGAGGTGCCAGCTATACCTGGCTGTACCCTATCCAGCTGCCTTCACTGAGGGACACAGATGGGACAGGCTGTGGAGGCTGCTCTTAGCCTTAAGGATCCACACTGCTTCCTCTGGAGGATAAGAAAGGTGAAGGGCCGAGGTTTAAAATTAACAGTTGTCAGGAGAGATTAATTGCTATAAATTTTAAAAACTGGCTGAACCAGCTATTTGCCAGGAGTGAGAGTTTACTGAAGTGGTGGATGGTTTGACAAGTGAGATCCCTTTTGCAGATGAATAACATTTTCTCTGCTTTTGTTTCCAGTTTGCATCAGTCCAACAGTTAACCCACTCAAAGCTAAGAAGCAGAACAGACAATGAAAAGGGGAAGGCTGTCTTCTTCAAAATTAGGCTGCTATCTACTAGCGCTGCAGACCTGATGAACACCAAAAGGAAAATGACTCCCATTAGTATATTTTCTTTGGGTAACAAACCATATGTTTCAATGTAAAATATTTTGATAAGTGACTTCTGTCTAGCACAGGTAATGTTGTTTGACTTAGCTAATAATATCAGTTTAAATGCTAGTTTTCTGGATTCTCAGCTGTTTCCTAATGATATTTACATAGATTAGGAATTTAAAAAATGTAACTATTTAAAAAATGGTAAATGGTTGTTCCACTATACTAAGATGTTTAAGCATGCACACAAGTTATTCTCTTGACTAGCAAAAAGAAATACCTTATTTATTCTTCAGGGTGTAACTAGTTGCAAATCTGACTGTCAAGTAGCAAGAGGGGGGAAAAAAAAGATAATTCTCTTTTTCCAGAGAAACAATTTAAAAGAAAAAAATGAAAAAAAGAAAACCACAAAAAACTCAAACCCATGAATAACAATAATAGATTAAACTTTCTTGTTTGGTAGCTTTAGTCACAGCTAAATGCAGTGATTTTAAAAACACATTCATTTCAGTCAGCTGCCCTTGCAATGATGACCTGACATTTCTGAGGGGGGGGCAATCAAATATGATCCTGTTATTTGTTTGTCCACCTGTTACAAAGCAGGGATAGACAGGTCCCTGTGCTGAAATGAGATTGAGTTCCCATGTCCTCTGGCTCAGCTATCTCTAACCTTGCGTGCACCGTGCTGCCTTTGTACTCTGTGGGATCGTGTTCTTGCCAGAGACATTCAACTCTGCTCCACTGCCTGGATCCTGGGGTCTGCTTAAAGGAGTGAAAGAACTGTACAGCTCACGTGTGCGATCTTTATGTGTGGTCCTTCCTTCCTATGCCGAGGAGTTTGCTGTCTCTGTAAGAATCCACCAATAAGCTCCCACCCAGGCTCGCTCAGTACGCTCTGGTTCAGGACACTGTGGACCCGAAATGCCTTTCCAAGTACAGCAGCCTTGTGATGCAGTGCTTAACGTTCCTTGAACATGTAGCCAAGTAAGTTAGAAAGATTGATTGCCTTGTCTTTTCGTGTTGCTGTAGCTCTGGGCTGGATGATGGGTGATTCCTGGCTCTCTTGGTCCAGCTTCAGTCTTGCAGCTTCTCCTTACCAACCTCTCTGTCAGCCCTTTGATGCCTCCTCCAGATTTTGCCACTGGTGGGTCTGTCTGCTCACAAGCTCAGTTCACAAGCTCCTAAAAAGGCTTTGGCTACAAATCCTTGGGTCTGTCTGGGACATGGATCTTTTTCAATCTGGGAAAGTCACTGCTGAGTTGACTTCTGCTGTCCCGGTGGACTTTGTAACCATGGCTCCTCATCTTAGATGTGAGCAATGTTTTCTTCTAGCTCCCAGCAAACATGTCTCAGGAGCAGTGAGGATGTGGGAAGCCCGTGTCTCCTAGGAAAGGATGCTTCCTTAGAGATACCTTGCAGATGAACACAGATGCCAAGAACTTGAAGGGGAGCATTTACACCCATCCAAGAACTCTCTACTCCTCCCTTCCTACATACACCACAGGAAAAAGTAAAGTGCCCATGTTTTAACTAAGAGTCAGGTTAAGTCAAACCCATATTTTAGGTGCAAGTGTACATCTGGGTGATGCTGCACCACAGACACCAGATCCCAATCAGCACAGATGCAGTTTTCTTGGGACATGTCCTTCAGTTCACCCTTGCCCAGGTGACACCAGGTCTTTGCCACCCCTGAGAGAGCCAGGAAAAGGGTTAGTACCTGCAAGGCACTGTGGCAAGCAGAGGGAGGGAGGCCCAGGAGGCAGGTGTGGAATGGGGAGGTCAGCATGCTCCAGTTTTTGCAGAAACCCTGGGAGTGAAATGCCCAGCTGGTGTGAAGTCTTCAGATCCCACAGGAAGAGGAGCTGCAGAAATTCCTCAGGAAGATGGATAAGTGCTCTCCCAAATTAGTCAGCGCCTAAATATAGTGGCTCAACCCTTGCTGAATGACATGTAATCAGACCTCTACCTTAATGCTGTATTATGTTGTTAAGCTGCCTTATCAAGAATAATCATCACATATGTGTGATTAATACACCAATACCAACGCAATGTATTATAATTAATTTTTTTTCCCCAGAGGCAACAGATATGGGTGTATGTGGTAGTGAAGACATCCTTTAAAGGCAGGCTTTAAACTTTCTCAAAAATGAATCATCTTGAGATGTGTGGGTCAAAAGATCGCTGTAAGTACGTCTGTTACAAACTTTAGGATAGCTGCGGCTCACCAGCTTACTTTTCAGGTGGGGAGCTTTGTTCTTCCAGTTTCCTGCATTTTAAGGGAATTTGGGGTTCTTTTTGGCCAAAAGAATTCAGGTTTTAGAAATATAATTCTTAAAAATGTGAAATGGCCAGCTGAAAAATAATAAAGACTAAATGACTCAATGATCACAAGAGCCTCTTCAAGAAGTTATCAGATATTCCCACATTTATAAATTTTGTCATGATGTTGCAATAGGAAAGAGACTTTACAAGCTTTCTGTGGAACGCAAAGCTTTTTAAAAAATTCATTGCTTTTTTCTAGAAAAGTATCTTATGAAGGACAGCAGTATCTTCTTAGAACAAAGGCCTGGGAGGACCAATTAACTCTATTCCCTTTTCCACAGCAAAGCGCATTGCAAAACCCAGTTTACTGGCTCTGCTTTAAAAGCATTGCTAGTTTTTGCCTCACTAGTCCTATCAGCAGGGGCTGTTCAAAGGTTAAATGCATTTTTGGAAAACTTTAGCTCATTTACCACTTTTTAACATTGTCCTGAGTCTGGAACAGCTGCTCTCCCAACCTGACATTTTCCTCCTGCTGTGTTTAGCTGAATCCAGGCTCCAGAGATAGGCTGTTGTAGTCTCTCCTTGCATGACAGCATCTCCTTAAACTTCCCAGGAAACTCCTTTCTCTGCCTGTTGGATTCACCTTTCCTGAGCATGGCTTGACTAGGATTGAATGCAGCCTGCCAGCCTGAGTCTCACCACAGCTGATACCCACTATTCTTTAGATGTCTGAGCATCTGAGCAGTTTTTTCTAATTCCCTGAAAAGGTACTCACATGTATCCTGGGAAGACTGAGACTCACTTCCTGTTCCCTCAGGGATGTCTCTTTCCAAAGGCTTCATTCCAAAGGCTTTTCATTTCAGATGTGAATGCAGAACAGGTGATTAACCCATGGAATTTACCTTATCACAGCTGCTGTCATTTGCTTCCCTATTCCCACCAGGATAAAGCCTCATTGAGATGAGATTCCTTTGGTATAAAGTGAATTCTTAGGGAAGGCAGCTTTGGGGGTTCATGGCTGAAGTAGGCAGCAGATTATGACCCCATGTTGTATTTTTGGCTGTGATGCTGATTTGATATTAAGCTTTCTGCAGGTCATTCCTCCTCTGTGTCCCCTCCATCCATATTTCTGTTTTGTCTGTTCACACATTTATAGTCCTTGGGGCAGCAGCTCTTCACTCCAAAGCACAGAATAAAGCCCAGCACAATGCCTCTTGGATTCAGGGACTCTAATTGCTGCTGTTTTAAATACTAATAACCACAATTCAACCAAAAAAATTGTTTTTGAAGTAGAAATTCTGCTCTCATCCCAGAGGCTGATTGCTCTGACGTTATCAGCGCACAGCTCTAGTTCAGCTTTACCATTTCAGTCCAAAGCTGTAGTACTGCATCATGGGAGCTCAGGGCTTTAAGAATAGCATCTTTCCTATTCACATCAGACTATTCAGCATGTAATCTTTTTATCTCCTGCTGCAAATGCTTCTTGTGGTGAGTCCAATCTTCTATTGGAGCATTATTTGAAGTGATTAGCTTTGACAGATTCTTAAATTCTGACTCCCAAACTTGATTTTTGGAGGTATCGAGGCACGATGCTTCATGATACATTTCTCCCCAGATTATGATCAAAAATGGAGCAGTGATTGTTGTTGGTTTGAAGCTGAATCTTATTTCCCTTTAGGCATCTGAATAAGGCAGTTTTCTGGAGCTTGATACTCACAGAGGAAGCACAAGATTAAGAGCTTAATCAAACTAAGAAACAATGCCTGGCAGGAGCCAAATACCTCCCAGTCTCCTTCTCAGTATCAGCCTGTGCTTAGAACTCTCTGTAAGAAAATTCCTAGTCAGGAACTTTCCAAAGAAGCTTTTTTTTTTTTTTTTTAAATGTTTTCATGCCCATCCACTGAAATGAGGATTTTTTTTTTCAGGGATAAACCATCTGCATTGAAACTTGTCCTTGGGGGAGATTGGTTGTCATTCAGCACTTTGCTGTGTATTTTTTGTCATTGTTGAAAATGAAGAGAGAGACCCACCCCCCAGCAGATTCATATCAATGCAGGAACAGAAGAATATTTGCCATTCCAAAAACTTCTAAAGATGGAAAAATACATTGACTATACATATTTATTCTGAAATATATCTCGCACTGAAGACAGCAGGCTGATTTCCATCTCAAATGAATCACAGACATTTCTACTGGCCTGCAGGGATGTTCTGCATCTATGTGGTCTTCTTATCACAAAGAACTTGCAAATATCTTTACAGCCCATAGATATATGATCTAGAGTCAATAGCAGGTTTCACTACTTACTTCAAAGGCTTTACATTAGTCCTCTCTATACACAGCAGGATTTACTTTAGGAAACTCACATCTGCTATGAAATGTGGCATCTGTGTAGAGATGAGAGCTTTAAGGTTCTCCAGAGTAAAAAAAAAAAAAATTCTATCCCAAACTGCAGTCAAAGTTTGCCAGACTGGAATACGACCAGGACACGAGCAGTCTGACCACTGCTCTTTGAGAAGGTACTTGCAAATGACCATAAATGATGAGTAGCCTGGGTTTTTGTCTGATCAGAATTTAGAATGTCTTTTGATACCTGAATGTCAGCCTCCTATTAAAGACATAATTACATTTCTGAGGAAAGAAAATGGTACAGTTATGCCAAGTAGCAGGAAAGGAAATGTCTGTTTCGTAAGAGCTAGGCTAAAACTGGTCACTAGCTTGCATTAACACTGTGAAAAGGGGTCCAGGAGAAAGCCAAAACACTTAAAATAAAATGCCAGGGTTCATACAAAAAAAGGCAAGTTGTCTCTTTAAGTGGGAAATGAGAATTGTAGTAAATCAACATATATTTCTAACATTTTGAAAGTTATTCTCTTTGTCTTTTGGACTGCAGGAGGTGAGATAAGTCTTTATTCTCCTCTGAAATGGCTGATTGTTCTTTTTGCAAAAGACAGGACAAAAGGCTGCACTTTATTTTAATCATCCCTCTAGCTCTAGCTGGTACTGAAAGCCACCTAATTGGCAGCCCACAAGAGTGAAATCTTCCACTTACCCACAAAAAAGCTACAGCTGTGATAGTGGGAAGGCAAGCTACTCACCACCAGGAGAGGAGCCTGGAGGAAAATGCTTGGACCAAGTGAAAAAGGTGCTGTTCATAATACATTTGAGCCATTCAATTCCATTGAAAATTATACTGGGGGGCTGTGATGTTGGCATCTGGCCATTGTGTCAAGGATCCTCTCCATTTCACCTCTATTTATGTAGCTCAATGAAAAATCCACCAGGCAGGAACCACTTCCAGTTACTAATGACCAAGGCTGTGTTTGAATGAGTGGCTGGCAGTGGAAAGTATTAGCACTCCCTAAATTCAGTCTTTTTTCGTAAGGACCCTCTTAAACCTGTAATCTCTTGCGTTGTTGAGGGTTTGGTTATTACTCTTTTCTAAAAAAAATCCCCTTCAGTTTTAAGATGACTATTTTTAGCACATATCTATAGTGAGGGTAGAAATACATCAGGGAGGCGCAGCAGTTTCAGGTGAACAGAAGATACCAGCACCTCAGCATCTAGACAGCATCAACATCCTGGCAAGCATTCCCCACCTGCTGGACCAGTATGGTCTGAAATGTATGGTTTCAAATCCAATGGCCACTTGTCTCTGGCAGGTTTGTCCTGTCCAGCACTCTGTCCCCAGCCAGATACTGATGATTTCTTTCCTTGCCCTGATACTGATGATTTTCTGTACCTGGAGTGAATCAGGTAACAGAATCAGGTAAAAAAAATAAAATTATTAGTTCTCTTGCATCTTGACTACCCACGGTGGCAGAGCAAAGGAGAGACACCTCCCTTAAAGACTGGTATCATCAGAAGCTGGTTGAGCTACCTCAGATTGTGACCAGGAAAACACCTGCAAACCCCCTTGTTTCCTAACCTGCTCTCACTCAGCATTCTTCTGATGTAGGTGTTGGGAAATACATGCACAGATGGAATTAACTGAATTAATAGATTTATTGCTAATGGATTAATTGTTACTGGCTTGTGAATTAAAACCTCCATGGAAACACAGCATAAGTTGTCCTTGGAGCCCTTTCAGAAAGGAAAGTTGGTCCTTGGGTTCTAAAAGGTTGCGAAACTGCCCTAAGGACATTTCTGTTTGAGAAGTTCAGGTCTAATGGCTCTGCACAATAAGTCAGCAGGGCTGTTTCTTTGTTACTCTGGGTAAAAAGTGAGAGCATCCAGTAGATGCCCGGGTAAGAGGAATGGAAAGCACCATGCCAACAAAAGGCAATAAGTCTGTGTCTGACAAAAAAAATCCCTTCAGTTTGCCGTTGAAAATAGGGTTTAATACTCACTGATAATAACAGAAATATCCCAGGGTGGCAGAGGATATACCTGGAAGGGACACAACCATGTTAGGCAGAAAAACTCTACGCCACCTACGATGCCCTGAGGTGGAAGGAATGTGAAATACAACAGAAGGCTTGTGCAGAGATGGGAAGGGGGCCTTAAATGTATGTCCTTTATGTACATGAGAGTCCTGGATAGAGGTGTAGCATGGAATCAAACCTCTTGTACAATGTGCCCTCTGGTACATTGGATCACTCATCTCCCCCCTAAAATTTATGTTCCAGAGATGCCTGTGATCTTCAGTGCCCTCCTCCCACCCTCTTCTGAACCAAACCAGCCCACTCACAAGCCCTTGTCCTTCCCATGGTAGAGCTCAGATCAGCTCAGTACCTTGGTACAGACTAACCATTTTTATTTTGTGGTTGAACTGATTTTCCTCCAGCTTAGTGAGTCAAATCGGCAAACCGAGGAGTCCCATGTGTGCCAGAAGTACCCATGAGAGGCTGCTGGGGATTGTGACTTTTCTCCTTTAGTGAAAGGGATACCCTGGATCCATGGCAGTGCTGGTCTTATGTGCCTGCAGCTGCTGCCATGACAGAGTGCTATTGTGAATTTAAACTAAGGGATTGGACAAAGAATCAGCTAACCTAGAGTGCAGCACTGTTTTGTTAGAATTCAAACCTTTCCACATTTTTCACCAGATCTTTATACTTTGTTTAAAAATACATTGCTTAGGTATTTCATTTTAACCTCGACCTGTTTCTGTCAGCTTCTTTTTTTTTCTGTCTGTATTTCCCTGCTTGTAAATACAGAACACAGTGCTGTCTAATCCTTCTTCAGTTCTACATTTCCAAGCAATTGTTGGTCAGGCTGGGGCCTGCACTGTCCCCTTCTCCTACTGAGGCAATGGTGCTCTGTGCCCACCCTAAGCCAGGAGCTGGCCAAGTGCTGCTTCCTCCCCCTTAAGAGCTCAGCCTTGTACAACAGCAGCCTCTGCACAGCCTGACTCCTCATTCCAGCTGTTGCTTGAGGGAGCCTCCTCCCTCTGCCTGCACCACTCAGGCAGGGCAGAACCACACTGAAATACTTGTAGGATGAGGTGGAAACCACATGAAGGTGGTGAGACTCTCCAGCATTCCCTAGAACTGGACTCTTGTGTTTCTAGTTGATATTTTTACAGGAAATAATTTTCATGGGTTCAAAGCTAGGGGAGCTTAGACGCTTATTTTATTAACCCCTATTTTCATGGCTTAGAAGCCTGGGGAGCCTAGAGCAAAGGCTTGAACATGGTGTGGCCCTCACTGTGGAGTCATTCTTCCTTTCTGAGCATACCCAAGAGCTCTCTGCCTGTTTTGTTGTTTTCACTGGAAAAGCACTCATAAAACAAAAGGGGACCCGTGAGATACAGGGAACTAAAGGCAGAGTATATAGGACACACCAAAGCCAGAGAGAGCGACTGGATCAATGACGCCATCAGAGATTTAAGGATTTTGATCTCATGTTGAACTGAGAAGGATGCTCTCAGTTCACTGACAGAGGAGAGAGCATGAGAACAACTCTCTGTGTGTTGAGGGATGCTTATTTGGCTGTGCAGCAATGCTGACTTACTCTAGCTGAGAATCTGCACAATTATTCCTCTATGCAGAGAAGAAACTAGAGCTTGCAATAACTCTCTCCAATTAGCTCTGGAGAGAGGAGTACTATTTGTTCCCCCTCCTTTCTGTAAAAACCCCCTATCTTCCTTGCCCAGATCTCTCAAGCATTCCCCTGTGTAATGCTTGAGCGATCCTGTTATGTGATGACAGACATATCCAGCATATCAAGGAGGATGGGGAAGGGGCTGCAGTGGGAAGCAGCAGCTGTGGAGGCTGGTGTACTTCCTGTGCCAGTGTGGTACTGCAGTGCCTCTCCCACCCAGGCACCATGGACCAGAAGACACCCAGGACATCCAGCTGCATCTGGCCCAGGAGGGCTTTGGGGAAAGAAATAGTCAGAGTATTATGTCCTACACACAAGCTATGGGATACGTGGTCTGCCACAAGGAAGAGTGAGGCAATTTGAGTTTCACGTTTTGATCACCAGCTTCTATTGTTGTACCTCCCCCTACTACTGCTTGCAAAATACAAAGCTGCCAGGCTTCCTTTACCCCTAGTTATTTTCTGTATCCTTGAGGAATATCTAAAATATGTGGGCTTCCCCCAGCCCTGTGGGTGAGTACTTCTTCCCATGGATCTCTCTTCTCCTTAAATATCACAGAAAAACACAGACATGAAGAGAGAGATCTATAGTAGTTTACCATGGAAGCCAGCCCAAGATGTAAATAATAGGAGGGAGGACAGGTCCCCATGGGCCCCAAAGATCTGCTTGGCTCAAACTGCTGTAACGTCTCAGTGCTGTGTACTCCACCAGATGCTTCTGTCCCTGAGCAGCATAGAGAGATGGATGGACATTTATCCTGGTTTGAAAGTGAACCAGCAGGAGAAATGAACCCCACTCAATTACCTTAAGAGAGATTTCAGGTTGGAGTTACAATTTACTAGAGAGATTACAATAAATGCAACGATACAGAGAAAAACTGGCTTAAACCCACAAAGTCAGAGTACAGCCTGGCACTATTTTGGTCACAGTGGTGGCCACAGTCCTAACTGTGGTGGTTGCAGTCCTGTTGAAAGCAATGGTCCTGTGGAAATTCTGGTCTTCTGGATCCATTGAGAGGTGGTGGCCCAGGTCTCTAAATGCAAAGATTATATAGGATCAGGTTCAGGTGGGAATGCTTAGTACCTCTTCCTGGGCAGGGAGTTTTACAATGGAATGATGTAATCCTGTGAGTCATGGGGTACTTTGGGAGTCCTTCATGGTCTAAACCCTTGCAGCTGTCTATTCTGCTGGTGCCATTGAGTCCATTATAGCCCGTTAGAAGAGATGATCCCCTCAGGATGGGTGTAAGTGTGCTGGTGCTTCCCGGAGGGAGTTATCACAGCTGAGTCATTTGTGAAGGAAAAGAAACGCTACCCTGCCTTGCAGAGTTTGCCTCTTTTTCCTTATCTCATGTAACACCCAGCCTGTAGCCTGAGGTGTCAGGTGTGCACTGGGCAGCTGCTGCAAACCACCCATCATTAACAGTCCATCAGAAATGACCCAGGGGAAGTAGAATACACAGTTTGGTTACACCCCTACAGCGCTAAACTGGCCCTCTACTCCTGTAACCAGGACATCATTGAAAAAGGGAAGAGGGGAAAAATGACTGCAAGTTTTTAAGACGTTGTTTCCTGAAACCCTTTCCCAGATTTCCTGATCTTTATGTTTTAGTGTGCGCCTGTCTCAGTTTTCCTTTGCTGCCCGCAGAGGCAGCCCCTGTTATCTTTCACAGCTCAGCTCTCTGCGTGCCATGGGTCTGGCATGGCCACGGGAGCTGGCTCAGACCCTGGGATGCGAAGAAACCCAGCCAGTGTCTAAACACAGAGGCTTTACCTTCAAGAAGCATGGTGTTATCCAAGGGCAGAAGTGAATTTGAGGGGTATGGTCTGTGCTTTCAGTGCGTTGGTCACCTGGCACCACAGAGAGTCCACAGCACATCTGCCACTCCAGGGTGTGCCTGGGCACTGAGGGGCTTGGCTTCTGTAGCCACCACAGGGATAGGAATGCAAACACAGCCTGTTTTACTGCAAGTGAGATTGAGAGCCCACTGTATTAATACTGGCAGTCCAATGGGCAAAAAACTGTGAGCCAGCATTTGGGACTTCACCGCCTCCCCATTCCTGTTCGGGACAGCTCAGACAAAGACATTGCTCAGCTGGCTGAGCTTAACCCTCTGCATGCCCATCTGCATAGACTTTGGGTCTGCTTTAAATCACTTTTGTTGTATTCAGTTCCTTACTGAGCTGTGATGAATTAGTGTGGCTTTACTGTCACCAGAGAACACATTCATGTTTTATATTGGCTGTTCCAATAAACTATTTCTCTTTCCCCTCAGTTCTTCTCCCGGAGCCTTCTGCACTCCAGGTTTTCCTCCCACTACTTCTTTCCTGAGTGGTGCCCTGGTTGTGACAAAGGGGGTTGTGACCCCCTTTGCTGATTTTAAGCATCCACAACGGGGATGGTGGCCAGAACCAGCTGTGCCCCTGCTCAACCATTCCCACCTCTGCCCTTTGGTCCTTCCTCGCGCAGCCCTTGCTGCATCCCATGCCTCCTCCTGGCCTCTCACCCCAGCACTGCTAGATCATCTGGAAAATGTTTTGACAAGCACTAAATGGAACTACTTGCAAAACTGGGTCAAAATCAACAAATAATTTTGGCTGGGAAAAAAAAAAAATTGTGAAGAGAAGGAGGAATTTTGAAAATGCCATGCAATGTCACTTAGACATGTGCAAAATGAGATGTTCCATTTTGGAAAAGCCTAAATCACATCAAAGATTTTTCAGACTGACTTCAGACTTTCAAACAGCATTCCAATCACTGGATTTCAAAACAGTGGGTTTTGATAGTTGACTAGCAGTTTTGTATTAAAAAAAAAAAAAAAAAA
>VZTH01005795.1:18689-86850 GCA_013397815.1 Aleadryas rufinucha
AAAAAAAAAAAAAAAAAGATTTGCAGAAGATTCAGAAGACAATGCTTTCTCTTGGCCTGAGCAAAAAGGCCTCAGGGTGACCGGAACCACCTTTTCTTTTAGGTTTTCGCTTTTTTATTTGGAGAAAAATAGATGTAAAACTTTCTACTTCAGTTTGACCCAAACAGTCCTCTCCACCTCTCCAGCATTCATCCCAGTGAAAAGACACACCAAGAAGGATCCTCTTTTACTCAGCCCAAGCCATGGCCTTGATTTCTACTATTTTAAACAGAATTTTGTACACCTTCTTTCATCTTAGGGAACAGGGGCAGCTGCCCGAGACAGATTGGCTTTGCTGGGCTAAAAGTAGCCTTTGAAAATCCACCCAGTAGGCACACCTAGAGTTTAAATACAATGTGAAAAGATTTGAAGTTAATGCAATGCACTTTTAATGCAGCCAAGCCTAGAGGTAACAGCTTTCAGCACGATGCCTCACTCGGAGAATGAAACGGGTGACCCACTCCATTGAAGTTTGAAATTAAAATGGAAATGAACTTCCCCACTCATCCATCACGACACCCTCACCTTAAAAAAGCCAAGGTCATCAAGAAAAAAGATGGGATGTATTTTTTAATTCTGTTTCCATTATGCTGTGAGTTAATTTTCATGGAAATTCTGAGAAATAACTTGGGAGAGAGCCCAGAAAAAGAAGGCAGAGAAGAGCGGATTTTAAGTGGTTTATAGGAATTTGAAAGAGAAGACTCTGTGATTCATTTCTGAAGTGAGGTGCCATTTCCTTCAGCCAGGAACAGTCCTAGCAGCCTCCTGGCATTCCCAGGGGTCAGGTTTCCAACCGGGAGCTGCTGTGCAGGGCATGTGCCTGACCTGGCTTGACCAAGGGCATCTTTGCTCAAAGCAAGGGTGACAAAGGGCAGCCAGGAGCACCCAGAGCCACAGCCATACCCTGGGTGCTGCATCCCCAGCCGGTGCCTGCCCCCCCCAGGGCTTGCAGGCTGTCACTGCTCTGTTCTGCCATAGCAGACTTGTTCTATCCCATCTGCATCCCATTCTGCACATCAGGGATTGTGGTGTGGGCTCATCTTCACCACACAAAGGTGTCAGCAGAAAATGTGACTTCAAAGGCTGGAAATGCCCCCTCACTAAGTCAGGAGTCTGACTGCAGGGTCTGAATCTGGCTCAGAGCCAAAATGTGCAATCCTGTCAACCATTTGTGGCTTTTTTTTTCCCTCCAGCATCTCTTTGGTGTCTCTCATCACTGCCACTTGCTAATTAGCATGCTTATTGTGGGTTGCTTGCTTCTTTTGAAATGTGCTAAGACACACAGTTCTGGAAAAAAGCACACTGACAAACTTGAAACACCTGTAATTATCTGCAGTATTAGAACTTGGGTCCAATGGCAGTGAGCCATGCTGCCATCCTGTATCACATCCTGTATCACATCTGCCTATGAGCAGGCAGATGTCCCCTGCCTCCCAAAGCACCTTCCCCACAACCAAGTGTCACAACCAGGCAGCAGCGCCATTTCCACACCCAGCTCAGAAGTGTGTCTGTTGCTTCAGGGGACGATTGAGTACAGCTGCCAAAAATCACCAGGGAATCTTTGAACTCCACAGTTAAGATAATTTCACTGCCTTCCTTGTCATTTCCTTGCTAGATCTGAATCCTGTAGGACTTAGTCAGGACCCACCCCATCTTTCTCGCCTGGCCCACGCTGCTGAAATCAAACTGTGAAACCTGAATCACTGTATGTCTCCTTAATCAAACTTCAGGGCACAGGCAGTATGACACAGAAAGCCACTGCTGGAGGAAACAAACATTGTGTTTTGACCAGAACCAGCCTCTCTGCCTGATAAGGAGGACACCAGTTTGCAGGTTCTTCCACTTTCTTCCAACCTACGCATCAGCCCCTGCATCCTTGCTCAGATCACACAGCATCTGCATGATCTGAATCACACAGGCAGGGTTTATTCATTGTCACATGGCTGGAGAAAACCCACACTCATCATTTGACATATCTGCAGCTTAACCCAGGACAAGGGAGAGACCAACAATTTAGGCAGCAGTTGGAAGCTCCCTCACTGGAAGCTCTTGTGGGACATGGGGACCTGATGAAGCTGCTCAGGCCTCCAGGAAGCTCTGTACCAATGAGTGCACCAGCCATGTCAGCACAAAATTGAGTGTCCTGGAAAATGCTTTATCTGAAACACAGAAGAGTAACAGGGCAGTTGAACCAGAAGAGCAAAACATTTTCTGCCCCTCATCTGAGATGGGCAGCAACACGATCTGATCAGTCTAGAAAAAAGAGCTCCATCTCTACCTTAAAAGGGTATCCAGCCTGCCTGCTCACTCCTGGAGGTGTACCCACAAACTCTCTCTGCTCCTTTAGCTGGGTGCAGCTGCAGTGTTCACTGGGGCTAGGCTCTCGGGCTGATTCTTGTCACCTGTGCCATTCCTCTTCACTAATTAAAAAATACTGGTATGCTCCACTACTCTTTGCTAGGTGCAGCTTTCTGTGAGCCCACAGAGTGGTTCCAGCACCATGATGAATTGCACAGCTCAGGCCACGCATCACAGCGTGGTGAAAGTGCAAGATGGAGGAGAAGATGAGGTGGGAGTTCTACACTTGGCATTTGCAGCATCTGCCCACCCGTGAAACACAGTGATCTGGAAAGGGATGGTGACATTTCTTCGTCACCCCTGAGCTAATGTCTGTGCCTCTGGGCTTGCCTTGCTCACATCTGAATCACCCCATGATGGGTGCAGCATTCCCCTTCCTGCTCTGTGCCAGGTTCTCGCCTGGGCTTTGGAGCAAGTGAAGACGTTGTCCTGGGTGGGCACACACCAGTGACCACCTATGACACCTCTGCACATCCTCGCTGGTGCCACTGCAGCCTTTGTCTCACAGATGCATGACCATGAAGGAAGCAGAGTTTCCATCAGAGGGTGGCACAGTCTCTCTGCTGACCAGGGCCAGCCACCATGTCAGAGGGAGGACAGGCAACAGTGAGGGACAGAGGCAGGAAGGGATGCTCCTCACTGCATGGATTAGAACAGGAGGCTGGAAGAGTGGTTGGCCACACTGTACCTCCCTGACTTGGGTCTGAAGCCATATGGCAGCAGATATTCTGCATGATCTGGAGATCCTCACCTCAAAGGGGCGAGATTGGCCAAAGTGGTGGTTGGAGGTGCCTGGGCCCTGCAGCCCATGGAGCTGGGGCTGAGCTATGAACCCAGGCTGGGACCTCCTGCCTCTCTTCCACAGCCCCCTGCCACTGCCCTTGGTCCTGCTGGACACCAGTCCAAACCTCAGCTCTGGGTCTTTGACCACAGTGTAATATCCATCCTGGCATCCAAAAGCATTTTGGAACGAGCATGTTTAAGCACCTGGCTAAAATCATCATGGTAAAGGACCAAATCATGTCACCTATCCTCTTAAGATAATTTAATATATGTGGTGTGCATGCATTCAATGGTCCAAACTCAGTCAGATTCACCAAAATAAACAGAAATAGCTGACATTTGACAGCTGTCTCTGCAGATGGCATAACAATTTTCTTATCCTTTAATGTTTGTCTTTAATAGAGAACTGTGATTTAATTGCACCTGTATTTGCACAGCAGCTTAAATTCATTTTATAAAATAAGCAGTGTAAAATTCCTTTACCTAAATTATGTATAGATGACTTTTGATTATTTTTCTCTGTTTCTTCTCAATTATGTTTTGTCTTCTTTTCCCCCTCTCACATTACCTTTAGACGTAATTCTTCCTTTGTTCACCATACTTCTCCCTCCCTCCCTCTCTTCCTTCCTTTCTTCCTCACTCATTTTTGGTTTTTTTCTTTCTTTAGTTCATTGAGATAAAAAAAAAAAGTGGGTTTTTTATTGTTTTTCATCTGGCTGTCCTAAGGAAATAAGACATGAGGCAGTGCAGTCTGGCCATCAGTCTCCCTAGTTTCTACAGTGAAAGCCTCAAACGTAACAAATTCTTACAAGTTGCATGAAAACCAATGACCAAGGGAAGATATTCAGGCTAGGACTGTGCTGAGGGGAAGGCCACAGCATAAATTTAACAGTTGTTTTTCCTGTTCGCTATGCAGTCAAGCCAAATTGCAAATGGGTATCAGGCACATGATCCCTGCCTGTGGTGTTTGGGCTCTTGAGTGGATGTAGAGACTGGGATAGTGGGTACAAATTTACAGGAACACACATTGCATTCTTTCTGCTGTTCACTGCACAACTTGCTTTCTAAATTTCCTAGAAGACATTTTATTACAGTAAAAATAAACAAAACCTCTGCTACATCTAGTTTATGAGGGGGAAAAAAAAGCTGGCACTGAGAAAGGGAAAACATAGGAATGAGAGAGCATAGGGAAAAAGATTTTGGGACTAAATGCTGCCTCAGAGTTTTGAACAAAGAAACTGTTTCCTGCTGTTTCATTCCTGTTTTGTCCAAAGAAAGAGGGTTTCATGTACCTGCAGTGTAAATAAAGCAGGGCTGCAATAAGAAAATACAGGGCTCCATTATTAGCTTTTTTCTCCTAAATGGAACAGTCCTCAGGACGTTTAAAACTGGTTAAAAATGCAAGTCAAAAAGGGATAATAGCTTTGTGAAGTGATCTAAAATGATCCCGACATTGCACAGGCCTAGTGTGTGTGCATTATCCTAACACTCTCCTGGTGTTTATTTTATATGTGTTGTCACGTCAGAGCCCTGACAGGGCTCGAGCTGAGTTTCCATTCCCCTGCAAACACTTAACCCTCTCAAGACTAACAGCCCTGTTCAAATGAACAGAGATCAGCCTAAACTTCCTCCTGTTCTCTTGACCTTTCCCCATGCCCACTGTCTCCCCCACCCCACATTACACCTTCTAAGCAATCCTGTCCTCCAGTGGCATCCAAATTGCAGCACTGATGGCTGAAGAACACTAAACTGGGGCCCAGGAAATTCCCAGTTGTACTTTGAACTATTAAGTGTTAATAGCTGAGAAACCTTGGGTTCATTGTTTTTCCCTTCTGGTTTTGAATTTCCATGTTGGTCTTTTTTGTTGTATTTGACTCTTTTAACCTAAAAAGTCTGCCTTATTTTCTTTTTCTTTTTTCTTTTTTCTTTTTTTTTTTTCTTTCCTTTTTGTTTTTGTCATCTAGTTCATGCCTTCTGGGGTCTGGGTTTTAGAAAAGCAGCATCCCAGGCTACAGATCAAAGCTGTGATAAAGATTGAGTGGTGCTGGCATCTGTTTCAGTACACTTATTCTGCAGTTCCTGCTCTTGTGGTCTTCCCTAGGTGTCAAAGAGCTTTTTTGACTCCCAGCTTCGGGCTCGTTACCCTTCTTGTGATGAAGAGGATTTTTGATGCCAAAAAAGAAAATCATATGGGTAAAAAGTGCTTCATGACTCAGTCCAAAAAGAAGTCGCAGGTTGTTTTGCTTTCCAAGTCGTTTCAATAACCTTACACAAACCCTCAGCTCTGGAATTCTGATATCCCCATTTCTCAGATTTCAGACATCTTTTGCCTGATCTATGCACGGGGCACTGTCCGGTGACTGAAGCGTTAAGGAAGTTTCCTTTATTGAATTGTATTTTCACTCTGTCTGTCTCTACTGCTCCCCACCCCGCACCCCCTCAGGATTTTATAACCTCCATGCTCTATTTTGGCTGGTGATGTCAGAGGCAGAGCAGTTACCATGGAGAAGGGGACAGACTCCACTGAGATGGACACAAACATAGCCTAAATCTACAGCAAACTCGTGATTCATCAGCCAAATTGCGTGTCATCATTAATGACTTGCAAAAGGGGTCATCGATAATTTTTCATTTTAATGTATGTGGTGGTGGACAAGTTTATTAAAAATTTAATGAAAGCCTGGCTAATGTTTACATCAGAAAAAGCCACAACACATGTTATTAATGAATAAGTGGAACAATACCAGGCACCCTCTCAAGAATGGTTACAAGAACATGGCTATAGAAACCAAGCTGCGGGCTGGAGATTTTCACTGAAAGAAAACACAATTACTCATTGCACACTAGGATCGGTGTTGCAACCGTGCACAGAAAATGCAAGGAGCTCCTTAAATGGTGAGGAGAGAACAAATCCAGTGGCACTAGGTTGCATAAAGGGCACCTCTATGAGGATGCACTGATGCATTTCAAAATATTTCTGCTTTTCTTTCTGTTGTTTGGTTATTCCCAATGTTTGGCTTACTTCTTAAGTTTTGCTTATTATGTGAAATATTTCACTCCTGCATAACCCTCTTTTTTCAACAGCTGTTTAAACTTCTTCCTCTTCCATCACTCTAGGAACGTTTTCATAAGGTGAATGCTCCACAGTAACCTTTGCTTGCATGAAGGGGTAAGCTCAGTACCAGGAGAGGCTCTAGGAGCACCATTTGGCTCCAGAACACTGTGACTTGCCATGTCTCCTGAAGCCAAATAAGTGTCTAAGATCAGTGGAAAATCCTACATGCTACCTAGATTTAGGAAAAGCAGTTCAGAAAGACCAAGAAACCCTTTTTTGGTCATAGAATTCAGCGCGGAGATGCTCTGCAAAAGCTTTCTATGAAAATAGCTTCGCACATTATTTCATATAAATAGAAAATATTCTCATCTTATAAATAATAACAGAGTTGAGAGTTATTTGTTTTCTCAATTTCCTTTACGATTGAGAGGCTTTTTTGCTCATCATCAGGGTGCTGGGAGTATTTATCTCTAGCAATACAGAGGCTGAGCTGAAACATCAAATTCAGCACCAGCTCACAATCCAACATAGACAGAACAGCATTCAGTTCACTCTTGTATAATTTTATAGTGTTTTGAAAACTGTCAAGTATAAAAATGTAGCTAAAATGACAGCACTAAGAGCTCTCTGGATCTTGGCAAAAAATGCTCATTATTGCTCAGTGGAACTTCTTGATGAGGTGTTGTGGTAGCTGTAACTGGCTTCTTTGGTGATTATTAAACACAGTCACCTAGAAGCATCTCCTGGCTCAGGAATTCCCATTACTACTGATTTTCAGAAGAGTTCTTCTGAGGCAACACCACTTAAGATTTACCCTGCATGCTGTACTCTTCCTTATGCAAAACCGCCTGCTGGAAAAGGCAAAGGAAAATTGGATCTCAGGCTTCTACCACCACGTCTTTCTTCACCTTACATTCACCTTAGTTCCACTGGCATAAATCACATGAACCTACCTTGGAAATTATGGAGTTGTAAGGGCTCCCATCCCTTCAGGATCCAGGATTCCGGAGAGCACTCTTCCATGAGTACGGCATGTACACTACCCTTGTCCCTAAATGTCCTGACCCCTCTCGACTGGACTTGTCCTCTGCCATGGAACAGGGAGTCCTGCTCAGGAAAGAGAGGTATAACACCCTTCAGAAACACATCCCACCCTGCCAGAGAGCAGGGAAAGGAAAAACAGAAAAAAAAAAAAAAGAAACAACAGAAGACTCCCAACTCTGCTGCAGTACAAAGGAATATCCTGTTCTTTTTGAGATCCATATGGGAAACTTAAAATGAATTGGTTTGCTTTATGAATTTTTTATTCTGAAGCCAAACAACCCCATGTATAAAAAAAAAATGTGGAATGGGAGATCCTGACACAGATCTGCAGTTCCAGGAGAAGAAGAAATACATCTCATTTTTCCCCATTTGTTTCCTTTCCTCATCTCCCATCTCCCAGCTAAGGGAGCACCCCTGCAGAGTGCTTTTAATTAAGCAAAACCCATTTGTTTAATGTCTGGAACTCGGGGAAACAGGAGTAAACATTCCCGTGAAACACCAATGTAAATTCATTTAAGGATGGGAGTTTGTAATGTCCAAATCACATCTTGTACTCAACCCCCACCTTAAATAATCAGATTGAGAGTGCCCAGAGACTGCCTGGGAGCTGTTTTTAGAAGAAGAAATGTTTTGTTCTGTTATCTGAGCTGTCCCAGGACAATCCTGCTGAGAGGATGTTGTTACCAAAGGGCATCCTAAGTGGGTACTCGTGGAGTGACCCTCTGTGCAAACTGAGAAAGACATGGGACACAACAGGACAAAACACTGTTGTGGAAAATCATCTCACTTTCCCCCTAATGTGTTTAGAAGTTACCTATTTTATTTCTTCCAAGATGAATCTTCATTCAAGCAATCTTCATGAAGCCATCTTCACCAGTTTCCACTCCTGGATTTGGTAGAAAATGAAGTACTGAAAATTAAGAAGTTGGTTTTTTTCTTCTGAAATCCCAACATTTTTCTTTTCTCTGTGAGAAAGCAAACAATACAAGCATGAAGTTTTGGAAAAAAAACCCTAATTTTTTTGATTTCACTAAGATTTTCCATTTGCTGAGCAGGTCTGCCTGCCAATAAAGACCCCTGCCTGTGCCCCGCTCCGTCCCATTTCTGCTGAAATCCCCCCTCCTCAGGGTGAGACGTCGCTGCCTGAAAGCTCTCAGGGCAATGGTTTCCAAGAAGGGAGATTCACGGTGGCCTCAAAACGCATCCTCTGAAAGTGGTCACCGCTGCGTGCCACAGCTTGCACGCTCACCACAAATTGGCTCTGGCAAATCAAGTGTGGCTGACCTTTTTCTGAGTGAGTCATTTATTTCTGTGTACCTCTCCTTGCCTGCTCCACTCAGCGGTACTCCAGCTCCGTCCTCATGGCCCCGATACTCAGAGATAATGCTTCCCGCCTCCTTTCTGATTTCAGGTGGTCCTGGGCGTTAATCAACATGCTTTCCTCTCTTCCCGCTGTCTTCTGCCCATTCCTCTGGACGTGGGACATATGCTGCCAATGTCTCTTCAAAGCAGCAGCGCCTTCAGGCTCAGGGCTGGGTGCAAACCGGTCCTGAGAGGAGATGCTGGCCCTCCTGGTGTGAGGGATGAGAGCTCTGTTGAGGAAAGTTGCTGGAAAACCTGTGTTACCATTGCATCTCTCACTGGGTGTTAGCAAATGGTCACAGGTGAAGCCCAGATCAGTGCACAGCCAAGCTACAAGCCCCCAGGGATGCACACAAGAAGGAAGAGAGAGGCCCTGCCTCTCCTGGGGCACAAGAACAGCTCTGCCCTGGTTGCAAGAAGCTGGGATGTATCCAGTCCTACTGCCTCGGGGGTGTCACAGCATGCCTTGTTGGAGGACAGACAGCTTTTAGGTGGGGAGCAAATTCCCAGGAGAAGCTCCTGCTAACCAACACCTAATCTCTCCTCCCTCATCTGCCCTTTCTCCTTCTTTCTGGCACTGTCAGCGATGCCACCCTCTCTGCTCTGTCATGCATGTGCCAAAATCCTGTGTGACCTTCAGCTCCTTCTTCCCTCTCCTCCTTCCCCGACTTCATAACAAATTCCTGCAGTTACAGTTCAGCAGAGCCGGGGTGGCAGGGCCATGTTCCAGCCCTGGCACTGGGGCTGATGCTGCACATCTGTACATACACTGTAAACAGTGGTTTCTGCCAACTGCTGAGACCAAAAAGCAGGGATTCATTCAGTCACAAGCCCCCTTTAAAAAAAAAAAATTAAGTATGATGAGAAATTGGAGCCATTTTCTTATTTTGGGATGTGAGGAATTGAAGGTCTCCCTGGTTATTTATACTGGTAGTGTTTTCAGCCAGGAGTTCTCAAGGGTGTTGAGAAGGAACTACAGTGTCTTTTGGTTGAGCAGCACAGAAATTTACAACTTACAGATGAGTGCACACACAAAAAACTTGTGCACATATCAAACCCCAAGCACCAAAACAGCAGGCAACCACAGAGCCACACTGCAGAAACCTTCCTGACAGGTCCTGTGAGGAACTGTCAGAGGTAATGGCATGTGGCCATCTTCACCATCCTGGGAAAAATCCACATCACCAGGCTCTGTCCTGCAAGGCAGATTCTGCCACTGCTGATCAGGTCCCCTCTGGACAGAGTGAGTCAACTCTGAGCAATAAAGTATTAGCAAAGCAGCCACCACGGATCCACTGGGACTTCTCTAGGAAACCAGTTCTGCTCCATTCCCACCAATTCAACTTTACTCATCACTACCAACAGAAACTGCAACACTAGTGAAAAATACTAACATAATGTGAAACAGACCTTCACTCCTTATCTGAACACCCTACACAGATCCCACTCCCTGAAAGCCTCCACTGCTGGGGCAGGTTGACTGGCTTGGGCTGGGCTGCACACAATCTACTTTCAAAGCCCTGTTCTCACATGTGATACCCTTATACCATGTACACAGAGAGGAGACAGACCCATTCCATGTAAAATAACTAAATGTAGTGGACAGGATCACAGGCAGGGTGATACTTTAATTTTGGTTAATAATGCTTCTCTGTGCTTTTTCTTATGTAAACTGAGAGAGGTTTCTATCTAAGCCTATAAAGCGTGTGGCTCAGAAATATATTTAGCCCTCATGGCACAAAATAAACCTCCTAAATGGGGTTGCTGTAGGCTTGAGCACTTACTCGTCTAGTAAGCTGGAACCATCCCAAATGTACTGATGATTATGGATTTTATACAATGTCTTTATTAAGTAATTGTGGCATTAGTCTCCAGTGAAACTGCCACAGACCTCAACAGGCTCAGATCAAGGGATCCATTTGAAGTGAATATTTAGAGTCACCTCATGTTCTTTCCATTTATTTTCCAGATCCCATCTTCATCTGCTGGGTACGTACCATACCATTCCATCTATTGGCATGGCTCTGTACAAACAGTAGATAAGAAACAGTAATTAGGTGGAGTGGCAGAGAGGAGTTCCATGAAAGATGAAGCTCATAGCCCTGCAGTCCCAAATACCACGGGCAGAGCACTGCTGCAAACAGGAACCTGTCACTGGGCATGGGACTGGTCCCCTCCCTTGAGTCTGCTGCAGTTGAAGAGGCCAAGAGAAGAAAAGGCAGGTGTAGGACTGGAGGCTGGGGAGCTGGCACTGAGCAGAGTCTGTCCTTACAAAACAGCTGGCATGTCTCTGCTTGCCTCCTCCGAGGCAGCTGAGCATTTTGTCTGAAGCCAATCTCTCACTGGAGCTGCTTGAGAGCAAGCACTGAAGAGCCCCCATTGTAAATGTCACACAAAAACACAAAGGAGAGAGCCCAAAGTAAAAAACATTTCCATAATAAAACTGTCAAGGGAAAATGAGAGACCAGAAACCTCTGTACCGCCAAGTAATTAAGAACAGTGACTCCCTCTCCAAAGCACTTGAGATAAACTGTTTCCTTGGAGAGGAGCATTTGGGATGAGATGAACACAGGGACCAGAGGAGCAGATGACCCAGGGAAGAGTGCCCAGGATCTGCAGGGGATGGATACGTGGCTTGAGCTCCTGCCAAGGAGCACAGAAATCCCCGCTTCCCTGTGGGCTTCCTGATGCTTCTCCCACAATTTCTCCAAATTAGGTCACTCCCACACAGCCTACAAGTGAGAGCAGCCAGCACTGGACCACCCAGGGCAATGGGGAGGATGCTAAGGATGATGAAGCAGAACCCCAGATGTTATGATGCATGGGAGGGTTGGGCAATTAGAAACACACTCCAGTGGAAGAGGGGCAAAGACAAGTCACAGATGATGGTGGAATGTGATCTCCGAGTTGTGCCCAGCCTAGGGTGAGAATTCCTCATGTCACGGTGTTCGGTGCATTCACTCAGCCCAAGCTGGCACATGGGTGTCCATCCATGGCCTCGCTGTGCCTGTAGCTTGGTGGTTCCTCAGCTGAGGTGCTTCTCTGCCAACAGAGGAGAGCTGATTTTGCCAAAGTCGTATATTGGCTCTGGCCAGCTGAGAGCTGTCCCCATGCTCCAGAAGGGATTCACCAGCAAGGAATGAAATGTGGTGTCAGAGCCCCAGGTTATTTCTCAGCTAAATACTGAGAATCTGCCTCCTTCTATGAACCATCTGGGATTCAGGCTTCTCAGCACTGGACAAGTGCCTATTTCCCTGCTGCATCTCACAGCCCTTTTCCTACCCACACTGCTTTTACCAGAGGGCTGGCTGCCTGAGACAGTGAAGAATAACAGCAGCAGATCACCAAAATTCAGTTTCTTGCTCTCCTTCTGCTCTTACTTCCCAGGTCACAGGAAGCCCTACCAAGAAGTTGCAAAACAAGTATTAGGCCTTTCTAGGGCAAATGGTGATGAACTCCAGATCTGGATGGTCTTACAGACTCTCAGAGGAATTCATTTCACATTTGGGTTTGCAAAGTGAGTCTGTCCAACAGGCACAGGAATACCTTGAGGCTGCTTATTCCTCTTCCTCACTGCAATTAGGAGAAGGCATCTAGCTGATGGAGAAAAATCATATTTGGTTCAGCTCACAGAGCTAAATGAAAATGTCTGCAGCCTCTGAAACCCACTCATGCACCTCTTGGCTGAAAAGAAAGACTGTGGGACTAGCAAGAGGACCCATATTTTCGAACAAATCACCTGCTGTTTTTAGCCCAGACACTGAGACATAGAAGTGCACCAAATGCAATAGCAGATGAAACACAGATGTGGAAACCAAGACAACCAAGAACTGATGGAGTTCAAATGACAGAAATAACCCTAACAGATCAATACCAGACTAGGCAACCTAGAAGAATCTGTGGTCTCAAGTACTCATCTGTCAGACTGAGAGCAGAAGTTACTTCCATTTCAGAAGTGTTGAAGTCATTCACACACCACGTATAAAACACAAATTCCAGACCCTTGGCATTGTGCAGCTACCTGACAAAGGAATTAAGTTAGTTGGACTCATCTGAAGCTCAGTCTTTTTTCTATTTTCAAAACACCAAGTTCTGTGCAAGTATTCAGGCTGCCATGGCAACGTGGTACATTTGTTCCCGAGTGTCATTTCCCATCACAATTGGTTGGGGTTTTTTTTCAGAACTTTGCCCAACTTCAAAACTTTGGTTGCTGAGGCAACACCTCTCTTTAAAGGGAAGTGATTGGCTCTGCCTATCTGTGCCAAGGCAAGGGCTCTTCTGTGGAGACCAGCATGCTACGGCAAGGGAGGAGGTGTTAGGGAGGCTAAAAAGATATCCAAGGAAGCAGGGGGAGAGGAAGGAAGTGTGCTGAGAAGTGGCTGCGGAAGGGCAACATGCCTTCGTGGGAGGCAGGTGGGATGGGCTCTGAGTGGGAGGCTCCAGGCTTAGCATAACGAGCTAATGTGCCACGTTACATCACTGAGGAGATTAAACGAGATCTCATTGAGAAAACAGTTTGCCTTTGATGTATCCCGTGAGGATCTCGTGGAGATGCATGGTCCTCGCAAGACCTCTGCAAGAAAGGAATTTGTCACTGGGCTTGTTTGACAAAAAAAGTGATGGAGGCAGAGAGAGCTTGAATGAACTGCTGAAGGTCACACAGTAAATTAGTGGCTGATACAGGAATAAGCCCCTGGGGGTGTTATGTTTCATTTGTAAGATCATCATTCCTCTGATATTTAACTCACGCTTAAACAGAAACCCATTTGCCTTCTGCAGAGAAGTGCTGCAATCCCTTTTTCTCTCTCTAACACATTACAGTCCTCACCTCTGCTATTTGTCAATGTATTTGGCTGAAACGCACTGAAGCGGGGATTATTTTCTTTCCAGATAGCGAGGCCCGGATCCAGGCTCTTCCTGACATCCTGCTGCAATAAACGTGATCACCACCAACAATCAGAACAGACCTGGGCAGCAGTTTGGGAACCAGTTTAGGACTGGGAAGTGGGATTGCCCAGGCATGCTTTATGCAAGATCTCCCCTCTCAGCAGCTCCCACTAGCCTTGTGTTTCCCTTGCCTCCACCAGCACCCAGCCCGGGCAGCCTGTGACTGCTCCTTTTGCTCTGCTGACACCTTCACATGAGGGAGCCCACAAAAGGGGCCAGAAAAAGCAGAGAAATTAGCTAGCTGAGAAGATACAGTCTTTTGGACTGTACAGGTTTTTTCACCTACCTCTTGCTGCTTACTCTGCAACCCAGAACAGAACCATTCACATCCTTTTTTATGTCATAAGCAGGTGGGTGACACGCTTAAAACAAATTACCACTTCAGTAGGAGTTCTCCAAAGCCCTTGGCTATTGCAGTGCCTGTGAGCCAGCATCTTTTCCAGCCTGGAGGTGCACACAGGACATGCTGCTGAAAAGCAAAGCCAATGAGTAAATATACGGGGTTGGTACCAGCTATGGCTTGACCAGAGGGCACAGTTGATTCATTAGGCCAGCTCTTGCCAGATCTCCACTTTTCAGCCCGTAACTCAGTGCCCCAGTTTCAGACTGATGGTGACTCTGATGCCTGTGTATGGGTCACTGGAGATTAGGCTTTGATTTCTTTCCATTTTAGCATTTCATAGCTGACTGCGTAAGCAGAGTCAGACACAAACCCGCTGCCTGGATCACCACCTGTCTGTTCCAAATCTGGGTCAATGTAGCATTAAAAACCATAAACAGCCATCACAACCCTGCCAGGCAGATGCAAAGAAGAAAAGTAAACATGAGAAGTGCTCTTGATATCAACAGAGAAACATACCAAGACAGAGGGCAACAGGCTTTGTCTTTCTCTTGCATTTAATTGTGTTTGATGCTTCCTTCCCGTGGGCATTCAGTTTTAACTGCCTCTTCCAAGCTGATGGAGGAGATCAAAAATGGCCTATGGTGATGGCATGTCTGGCAGAGAACCTCTTGGGAGCTGCATCCTCCACATCCTGGGACATTTTCTTCTGTCCAAGTGACCACAAAAGCAGCCTGAGGAGTGACTCCCATGGTGATAATATTTTCAGGGACTGTCTACACCCCAAGACTTCTCTTGCCTGGGCAGTGACTCCAGGGATTTTCTCTCACTGGTCCTGGATGTTTCATAGCCTTGGCCATGAACCCCAACTCATGTCGAGCAGCATTTTTTGAGGTTATGAGACCCCGAGGCAGAGCAGTGCCTCTGCTCTCTCATGGGTAACACAGCACATCCCTGGGGCACACATGAACCAGGTGAAGAAGTCAAAGGAGGTCCTATAGCTCCTAAAATACTTCACCACATGGCAGATGTTGAAGAAGACCTCAGGACCTCTTCCTTGCCTGCTGATCCCCGTGTGGGGGGAACAAGTCCTCTCCCATGCTCTAGCATCTGAGAATTGCCTGGGAGTCTCCTGTTCCCAAAGGCAGGACATTCAGCAGCTGCTGGACAGCCCAGCAAACAAACAAGCAACTTGTGCAAAACGTGTCTGGACATCAGCCACATTAACCATGAGTGCTGCTCTCCCCTGTGGATACAACAGCTGCCCATTGGAATAAACAGGAAACCATTTTATCCTCTGAGGAGCAAGAAAGGTGAAGGGGTCACGACTGTAAATTGTGTCTCTGGGTTTGGGGCAGGCAGCAAGAGACACAAACAAATAGGTCTTCTGTTCTTTCTCATAGAGGAGGGACTCGAATGCTGGGCTTCTCCTTCTGAGCTGGTTCTCTGACCCAGTATTACCCTTTTCTCCAGTGCAAGAGATGCAACAGCAGAAGCTTCACCCTCTTTCCATGTGATTTATCTATTAGTGTAAGTTGCACCTGTACCTGAGTAGGGTACAGTAAAGTGATGTTGGTGCAGTGTGGCAGTAGTGATATTACTGTGGAAACCATGATATTTTAATTGCCTGACTCAGGAGAAGCCAGGTAAATCAGTCATTGTAGCTCCCCTATTGCAGCAGCCGTGCTGCCAAGAGATCTGGACTGAGCATCAGGTACATCAGATACTGAGCAGTTTGTGAGAGCCATGTGGTGCTGGGAAAGCTGTTTTCCTCTGTGTCTGCAGTTCTCCCCAGCTCATGCCCTCACCCTTCACCTGCTGGGCCTGCATGAATGGCAAACCTCCCAGACTGGTGACAGTCTCTGCACTCGTGGGCAGACCACCAAACACGTCCTCATTACAAAACACAAATGGAAGGTAACTGATAATGTAGAATGTGCACCTCATTCTGGTGCAAGGGTCTAGGATAGTGATGTTACCTGTATGCTAGATGAGCTGTCAACTGTTTCCCTAAAAACCTTATAAATATCTTTAACATTGTGCACTTAGCTCCAGAGTCCTAGTGAAATATTGAAGTTCACCTTTCTGATCATTAGTGTCAGAGTCCAAAAAGTACCAGGTGCAGTTTGAAACCTGACAGACTCTATCAAGTGCAGGATTTCCAGAAGGGAAGGATGCCTATGCATCTATTTATAGATGCATGTTTATACTGCAGAGGTGCTGGGTGCTGACGAGCACACAGCGTGTGGCCAGCTATGGGCAGACCTGCTTCCCACTCGGCAAGCAGTCCATGGGTACCGGGATCAAGGCAAGCAGGATAGCGCTCCTGCTTTCGTTCTGAGGGTCCAAAAGGCTTATAAACCAGTGCTGCCTGGCTTTCCTGGCCAGAGATCTGTGGGATTTCTGGCCATATTGCCCACACACAAATCTAAGAAAAAGAAAAAAAAAGCCTTATGAAAATATAAAAATGGTAGGTGAGATAAGGTGAAGGTAAGTAATAGGGAGAGGAGGTGGAGCACCTTGGCTGTGTGGAAGCTGAAGGGCAAGGAGAGGAACGGCCAAGAAGCAGCAGATGGCCCAGGGGATGTTCTCTGAGGAATGTCCCTTGGTGTCCTGTTCCTAACAGTGCTGAGAGTTGATCCAGCAAATTACACCCTGATGTCCTGCCTGCCTGTGAAGCAGGGAGGCTTTCGCTAAGCACTCTGTAAGGTGGCATGGGACCGACCACAGTGGCCAGGAAGGGAAATAGGAGGGGATGACCAGGCAGATGAGAAGAGAGAGCAGGCATGAGGCATGCAGTGGAGGGCAGGAGAAGTAAATGGACTGCCTGGCATTGCTGGGAGAGACCTGGAGCAGAGGTGTCCAGGAAAGAGCAAAAGATGTTGCAAAAGGATGGCAAAACACGACAAAGAGCAGTAGCAGACATTTGTACGTCACCGCTGTGGGAGAAGGAGTGGTTTGGGATTTTGAAGGAACCTAGCCCAGAATTAGGGGATGGAGGCTGTTAACCAAACTCAGAGGACTTGAGACTCAGCATGAGACCCCCAGCCAGCAGAGCACTTCTCAGGCACCCCAACCCATGACACGTGTGCTGTTCAGCAGGGTCATGCCATGGCAGCATAGCATTGCTGTATCATGGTCTTCCTTGGTTTCTTGATCTTTTCTGGCATTATCCAGAGCAAATCACAGGAATTTCTTTGCCTGAAGGAGATAATTTCTCATCTTAACAAGGGCTGGAGAAACCCTAGAATATGTTACTGTTACTTAAGCCAGCAGGTAAACCCCGCCACTGAGACTGGGCTACTTGTTCTGCCAGGCACTGCACAAAATCATGGAAAGAAGTGATCTGTGCTCCAAAAAGGTTATTATCCAGAACAGGCAAGGAGATGAAGTCACTTGCTCAACTAGTCCAGTAAGTCAGCAGCAGAAAGGGGGAAGGAGTCCCAGCTTCATTTGTCTGAGATTGGTGCTCGTTGGACCAGATGAGATTATTTCTCACATTGCCCATATCAGCATATCCCACTCGCCAGTGTTCATCTCACATCCTTGAGCAATAGCCCTCAGGACTGTGCAGTTCAGTTTTGTTTTATTTTATGGAGGAAGTGACACTCACAACATGCTCAGAGGTTATGTTGCTGCATTGCAACAGCTCTCGTCCTACACAGAGATGGAAGAAATCTGAGCGGTGCAGATGTGATGACTCAGCTTTGCTGGATTTTACAGTAGTGGAGCTCCACTGACATTTCACAGAAATATTCTGATGAGCTTCACAGAATCAACTAGATTGGAAAAGACCTTTGAGATCATCCAGTCTAACCTATGACCTAACACCACCATGTCAACTAGACCATGGCACTAAGCACCATGTCCAGTCTTTCCTTAAATGCCTCCAGGGACAGTGACTCCACCACCTCCCTGGACAGCCCATTTCAATGCCCAATCACCCTTTCTGTGAAGAACTTCTTCCTTAAGTCCAACCTAAATCTTCCCTAGTGCAGATTAAGGTTATGTCCTCGGACAACCAAAAATGCTGGCAAGAGCCCAGTGGACTGGATCTCTTTGGAGTGATCCACTCACACGGATTAACACATCTCATGCAGAATTAGATGAAATCTGCAAGTCCTTTGGGTATTACTTCATAGTGGCAAGAAGCTGGCGTCTTCTACAACAGCCCAAGCTTTGAATCAAAGGTACTTGAGCATTGTTGGTTTGGGGCGATTACATTCACCCAACTGTGCTTCCCAAGGAGACAAGCCAGGGGTGGGGAAGGGGCCTCCTGTGCCAGTGACAGCACTGAGGTGAGGAAGGGACAAGGTCAGGTCAGTAGGCTAGGCAAGGGAATGCTGTGCTGCTCAGATCCAAGTGGCTAAGCCTGACTGATTTTACTCTCTCTGTTAGTATCGTATTTGAGAACAGTATTTTTGGTCATCTAAGGATGACTTAGACAGGGACTTTATCCCAAATCTCAGCATGCCAGAACTTCAGGTGAGACCAAAAAGAGACACCTGCACCAGGAGGATGACAGTCCTTCATCAAGTAGTTATCATTTGAGGAAAAATCTGGTCGTCTTCACCAGCAGGACCAGCAATCCCTTATCAAGTAGATATCATCTTGCACCTACCCAATTGAGAACTGCTGTTCCTCACAAAATTTCCGCCTGCAGTGCTATGCTCAACACAAGTCAGCACTAATCAGTGATCTCAGGTTCCAAACAATACCAGTTGCACACATCCCAGCTCCGCTCCTTGTGATAACACCGCATGCATTAATTGCTGAACAATGTTGTTTCAAGTCGTATGTACACTTACATAACCTCATACCATATAATCAACACATTTCTTGGCACGAAGAGATCAATCATTCTGATCCCCATCACAGAAATATACCTCAGCTCTCTACAGTGTCACGAAAACAACATAAAAAAATTAGAATTTCCAACCTCCACACCTGCCAACGCCCAGCATAGCTTGATGTTCCTGGAGATGATGGCTCATTTAAGACCTCTGAATGACACATGACCACCACTGGCAGCCAGCAGCAGCCGAAATCCAGCCATGTCCTACTGCTCCGGCACACAGAAAAAATTATGATGATGGAGAGGTGTCTGAGGGAAGAAAGGAGGCAAGGAGGAAAGGGGGAAAGAAAGGTATGTGATGGAAATAGAGCCCTTTGCACTGTGTTCCCTTACCCCATCCCCATCTCTCTCCCCACACAGCCCCATCACTGCGTGTTCAAGCCTGGGAACAGAGGCTCACAGTCTCCTCCGGAGGCAGCATTACCAGCAGGCTCTGGGTACTGATCCCGTACTCCCACACTCACTTCCCTGCTTGCTTTGCTCCTGCTGCACCTCTGAAAGAAGGTCCTTAGGCAGGTACTGCCTGCACCTTCGACGCAAGGACAGAGGTACCTGTGGGAAGGTGGCAGGGGCTGAGAGACCTGCAGGACCCATTACTACAACTCTGCAGGGGCTGTGGCTTGTGGCAGAAAAACAGCCACGACACCATGCTGCTGCCCCAGGCCTGTGTTGACCCTGCCCTGAGAGCCACTCCTGATCCTGCAAGAGCAAGTGCTCAATCAGGGGCACAGGATGCTTTCTGACAGACACCGGTAGTTTTGAGAACTTCGGTTTCCAGGGGAGGATGTGGCCCTGTTATTCCCACATTCACTTACTCCTCCTCCTCCATGGAGATGATGCCCTCCATGGAGCAGCAACATCCTTCTCTTATTTTTCCATCCAGGAAGCATTGTGAGGACAGAAGGTGCCTTTTTTTTTTTTCCCCTAAGGGGAAAAGAAGGGGTTCCCTTTTGCCCCAGCATTGCTTGCTCCAAGAAGCACTGTGAGGCGCTTGGCACATGCAAAAATATGGAGCAATAAAACCACTAGAAGGAGAGACCTATCCCTGCCTATCCCCTGTGAGTCTTTGGGCCAGCCTTCTCTTCCTTCCAGCCCTCCACGAAGGCTGTCTCCATCCAAAAAACTGGAGAATGAAGAGCAGAAGGCTGTTTCCCCAATTTGCAGCCAGTCTTTCCCAGCCCACCACCACTCCAGCCCCTCCAGATTTCCAACTCCACAACCACGTAAGGAGTGGACTGCGTCTCTCAAAACACCCAAGAAGCAGAGGGATGTTGTCGAACCCCCAAGTGTTGCAGTGGGGCCCAGCCCTCATGTGACAGCTGCCAAACTGGGTGCACACCACAGCCCATTGGGACCCCTTGGTTTCCCTTCCCTGCCACAAGCAGGGCCACAGCTCAGCATCCTTGGGACTCTGGTACCCTCTGCTGGCCCTGAACGTTTCTTTTGCTATTGAAACCTCTCCTGGGGGTTTTCAGCCTGAAAGCAGACAGAGGCACCAGCCTCTCCACCACCTGCAGCAGCTTTGCTCACCCAGCTCTGCCATCTTCAAAGGCTCCCACCAGTGCTCTTATAGCCAAGCTGCCGAGGGCAGAGACCTACCAGCACCGCACAACTTTGTGAGAATACTTAAGAGAGCCAGTACTACTTTGCTAGAAATAATAGAAACCTGCCAAGGTTGTGCAGCAAATGCAGAAGGGTGAGTAGCTGCACAAAGGCACCCTGGGGCAGTGTCCAGGAGAGGCTCCTGGTGTGTGGGACAATCCTGCCCAAGGCCATTGGCATAGATGAAAAGAGGTGGCAGAGCACCTGGAGGACAGCACGTAGTTCAGGGGGATTATCCTGCATCCACATCCTCACTGCAGCAAGCAGGGAACTCTGCCCATGCCTCCAGCGAGGCTTTCACACAGCCCTTTAACACTGCAGGGTAAAGGGCTTCCCTGCTGCAGCCCTGGGAGAGGGTAAAGAGGGATTAGCAAAGAGCAGGGAACAAACAGCAAGTTATTTCCTTCACTGCCACTGGCCCAGGGGGAAGAAAGCAGCAGAGTGCACACAGGGAGTGGGTAAAGTGCCTCCCACACTGCTGAGCCCAACTGGACAGCCTGTGCCAAGAAGGCTTTATGCCTTAATAGACAAAACCTGAGTGAGAAATGAGTTTCTGCCTTCAGGGCTGCTGGTGCTGCCCATGAGGCTGGAGCCTGAGGGCAAGTGCATAACAGAGGGCAGGCAGGAGGAACACCTTTCTATCCAAAATCCTGCACCACCTCCAAAGGAGGAAGGGGATCCATCCCCTCTGCCCCTCAGGGCCACAGATCCTGAGCTACCAGTATCAGTTTTTATTTTAACACAAACTAAAAGCTTCTGGAGTTCAAAGAAACATGGACATGACACAGCAACAGAGCACACAAGGGAAACCCTGACCACCCCAAACCCTGGTTCAAGATGAAGGCCTGGGGCTGTTTGGCTCCCCAAGGACAAGCTTCTTTCAGGAGCAGGCCCCAACTCCCTGGGGCACTGTGCCTGCTCCTGGGCAGGTGTCAAGCACAGCAGTTCCCTCCTGGAGCCCGGGACAGGGAGGTCACTTGATGCGGTACAGGACTTTGCGCTGCATGCGGTGCTGGATCTCCCCCCGCCGCATCATCAGCTGCAGCACCTTGTAGATGGCATGTTCTGGGTACTTCTGCAAAAGGGGAGAGCAGGGGAAGATGAGCCAGAACAGAAGAGCTGACAGGAGCTCAGCAGGAACCTGAAACCTCTGCTAAAGCCTCGCTAGGACTCTCCACAAGGAGCGAGCCCAGTAGTCTAAGATACTGATGCTCCCTTCCCCTTTCACTATTTCAGGTCTGACTGCAGACAGTGTCACAAATCAAACGGTTCTGGTTTCAAGGGTAGGAGCCCAAACCAGCCCCAGACCTCAGAGCTTTTGCAGAAACTCGCCTCAGTCCCCTTAAACTCTGCAGTCACTTTGCACACCATTCCCTACAAACAACTTCAAAAGCATGACCAAAGGGCTCTCCAGTCAGCTCTTGAGGAAGAGGCTTCATGCCCCCAGCAGCAGCCTGAGGTGCCTGGTTTCACAGCCCAGCCCTCCATGGGGTCCCCAACCCACCTGCCGCATGAAGTCCTGGACAATGCTGTGCTCTGACACCTGGGAGCCGATGGCAAAGCGGCGCTTGAGCTGCTTCTCAATGCGGGACAGCATCTCTTGGTCCTCCTGTGTCGTGAAGCCTTCTGCCCCTGCAGGGAGACACTGTGTGAGCTCTCTGTGCCACCCACATGTCACTCTCCAAGACAAGGTGCTCATCTCCTGTGTCTCCCGCCACACCTGCACAGCTCAGAGACTTTAGGGAACCCATGAACAACTCCACCATCAACAGGTGTGGAGCACCAACCACACAACTGAATGTGGACCTGACTGCTGGAGCTTCCTTCAAACTCTTTGTTCCATGCTGCTGCCCAAGGAAACATTGTCTTCATCCCCACAGAGAAAGATGTTAGAGGATTAGTAAGTTGGGGAACCACCTCCAGCACCAGACTCTGCCCTTGGGACCACAAGGGGCCAGACCAGCCGTCCCCTGACCAGCACAGGAGACCTTCAGTGTCATTTGCCATTGCCCTCCCTGTGAGGCACAGCCCCACAGCCACAATGGCCCCTTGCTGCCACAAGCATTGCTTTGTCTTTGCTCAGGAAGGAGGTCCAGCACCTGCCCCTGACAGCCAGGTCATGGGAGAGGAGCTCATCTCTCCCTGCCCCAGGCAGCCAGGCCCAGCATGTCTCTCCTACCCCCAGCACAGAACATCTCCTCCTCACCTGACAGGTTGCCCGACATGGCCGCATCGAGCGTGGACACCTGGAAGAGCCGCAAGGCCTCCTCAACATCTGCCTCGGTGGCAAAGGGCTGAAGCCTCATCTTTGCCAAGGACTCGGCAATGCGCACGATGGCCTCCAGCTGCCTGCAGCCACAGGAGACATTCCCTGAATCCTACTGCAGCTACAAGGGTGTCTTCTTCTCCCTGACTCCTGCCATCCCCACTTACCCCACTCCAGGCACCTCCTGCCTCCACCCACAGAACCTTCAGTGTTGCCCTGTTCAGGGACACACCCTCACACCCCAGCACCGTGCCAACCCCCTTCCTGGGTTAGCCCAGTGATGCAGCCCCAACCCCAGAGGTGCTGGTGGGCGAGGAGGGGGTGCTCACCGGACGGTGATGGGGATGCTGGAACGGCGGTCGCTCTCCTGCTCGTGCTGGCGGGTGCCGCTGCGCATCAGGATGTAGCGGTTCTTCAGCTTCTCCGCCGCCCCCGCTGACAGCCGAGGGCCACACTTCCTGCAAGGGGGGACAGGAGCTGGAGGCAGGACCCCTAGGCACCCCTCCTTTCCTTGGGCCGTGCTGCAGCACCACTGCGAGCTCCTCTTGCCTCTCACCACTGCCTCCCACCGCACAGCCCAGGCGCTGCCAAAAGACACGCCTGTCACTCACGTGCGACAGAAGGAGATGAGCTTCTTCAGCTTGTTCAGCTCGATCTCACCCTCCACGGCCTGGGTCTGTGTCAGGGCACTCACGTGTAAGGACATCACGTGCTTGGCCAGTGTCTAGGAAAGCAGAAGGCACTCAGACAGCAGGAACCCCCCTGCCTCCTCCTCCCAAACACAGGGGCACCGTGAGTCCCAGCTGCACCCGCGCGGCTCAACCCACCACGTCTCGCTCCTCATTGTGCTCATCCTTAACGATGAAGATCATGTCAAATCGGGACAGGATGGTGGGCATAAAATCAATGTTCTCCTCGCCCTTGGTCTCATCCCAGCGCCCAAAGACAGAGTTGGCAGCTGCCAGCACCGAGCAGCGGGAGTTGAGTGTGGTTGTGATTCCTGCCTGTGGGGGAAGGCAAAAAAAGGAATGGTGTCAAGACCACCTCCAGGTCACAGCAGGGCAAGAAGGCCATTAATTCAGTGGAAGGTCCAAAGCTGTTTTCAAGGACTCATCCTCAATCACTTGCATTTAAACAAAGCCCCATAAGCAGCACCCGATTGCTCTATAATGGTGAGTCTGGACCCACATGTCCTTCTGGACAGGGACTGGCTTCAGCTGAGACTTGAACACTGAGTAATTTCATTTAAAACTTCTTGTCAAGGGCAGAGACAGAGGAGCCTTCGCCCCAGGTTTGTGATCTGAGACAAACACTGGGCAGCCAGGACTGAGTCCTCCTGGGCAGCTCTGGCACAAAGCATAGGTTTGCAGGAGCAGCCTGACAGTGACCAGCAAGGAGAAGCCATGAAGTTCAGGCTGCCCAAAGCCTTCAGGCAGGCAGCGCTGACCGGTCTCAGACCAGAGAAACCAGCAACCATCAATACCACTGCCTGGACTCTCAAATGGGCAGTTCTGGCAAAAGATGTGTGACCACTGGTTGCTGGGCTCTCAGGTTCCCACCTCAGGGCAGCATGCATCAGTCCACAGCTCACCTTTGCAATGGAGATGGTCTGCTGCTCCATCGCCTCGTGGATGGCCACGCGGTCATCCTCCCGCATCTTTTCATCCCAGGTGAGAGAAACCAGGCAAGGAGAAAGAGTCACCATCAGTCACCTCTGCCAGACCTCTGCTACACACCTACTGAAGTGACCCCCAACATAAAGCTCTGTGAGGACCTCCACCCAAGAGAGCAGCTGAATTCCCTTGCAGCCCCATCCCCCTGACCTTCCCTGAAAGGAAGTGAGGCAGTCTCAGGGGAGTTGCCTTTTCTCCTGCAGCTCTGGGCTCTCCCAGGACAAGCTGGCATCCCAAGGGCTCTCCTTCCCACTCCCACACAGGCAGCCCCACAGGTACCTTGTCGAACTCATCGATGCACACCACTCCCCCATCTGCCAGCACCATGGCTCCTCCCTCCATGAAGAAATTCCTGGAGGAAGGGTCGCGGATCACTGAGGCTGTCAAGCCAGCAGCGCTGCTGCCTTTCCCCGAGGTGTACACCTAGTGGCATGTGGGACAAGGAAAGGGACAGCACATCAGCTGCTGCAGCACCCAGGAGCTCACTGCTCCAGCTGAGACAAAGCACCCCTGGCTCTGCAAAATCTGGAGCTCTTGGGGGAAACACAAGAACCTCCAGGAACAGCCCTCAGCACATGTAAAAAGCAGATGTGCTGGGCAAAGAGCAGGACTATTGCCTCATCCCAAGCCTCGGACTAAGCAGCTGTGACACACCGGAGGGCATGCAGACACACAAACACAGACATAAAGTACAAAACAGGGAGTGATTCATTGTTTGGTGGGCTGCTGCATTAGCTTTGTTTTCCCCTGGAGGGAACAATACAGTCAGAGGCTGAGTTTAATAGAGACTACAAAAAAACACAGCTGAAAACATAATTCTATGCCTCAGCTCTGGCTGGAGGTCCGTGCCTGAGCTGCAGTCAACTTAATTTGTCCTGACCAGCCAGCCCCTCTGCTGATCAAGTCTCAACAATAAACAGCAGCACCAAGGCACATCTTTGGACATCTGCAAACAGCCTGGCTCATAGCATAATAAAAGGCATGACCTTCTTCCCCTTCCTTCCCTCATCCCCCATTCCTTCTAAGCTAGTACTGCAAATGGCAGTTCACACCTCTGCCAGCAAGTCCACCTGTGGATGCACAGGCAGGTGTCTGCTGTGACCACGGTCGTGTCTCTGGTGCTAGACAAGGGGCAGAAGGAAGAAAAGAGGTGCACTACAAGCAAGCACCTCAAGCCACGTACCCCAATGGGCGAACACTTCTCCACAAACTTCAGCAGTTGGGATTTGGCCGTGCCAGGGTCCCCCAGCATCAGCAAGTTGATGTCCCCTCTGCGGGTCAGGCCATCCGGGAGCCTGGAGTGACAGGATTGGGAAGAAGAGAGGGAGGAGAGATGGTGAGCCTTTGTTTTGACAACAAAGCACTGGCTTTGATAACAAAGGCTGACTCTTGCCCACCTCTTGCGGGAGCCTCCAAACAAGAGGCAGGCGATGGCCTTCTTGATGTCAGTGCTGCCATAGATGGAGGGCGCGATGCTCTTGGCAATGGTCTCGTAGATGTTGGGCATGGCAGCAAGGCGACGAAGTTCCTCCTCTTCTTGAGGGGTCACCGAGCCAGTGAAGCTATGTCCTGTACAGGGATGAGGGGAATGATGCAACAGTGAACAAATGGAGGTTTTAAAGGAAATTATACCCCTCTCCCACGCACACTACAACCAAAATCCCCTCCTGAAGATCATGCCAAGTACCACCAGGTGGGAAGGGTGGAGAGGGCAAGCATCTGCTAATCCAGCAAGGCAGGCCATGTCCTTAGAGGCTGCTAAGAAAAAGCAAGGATCTTGGGCAAAGCAGCTCTGCAGAAACCAGAGGGAGAATTACAATCAGGACCATGTTTTAAATACAGTTTTAACCATGGACTTCAGCCAGGATCCTCAAGGATGGCTTAGTAGATTCTCACTAAGATCAGTAAGACAAAATCACTTAAACTCCCTGGAGGACTCAGGCTGAGACCTCCTCATTTACTATCACTGAGAAAAAGTCCTACAGGACATGACTACAGAGAGTCCAGGGCAAGTCAGACCCCTGGAATGGCTTGAACCTTCTGCTACATAAACACCAGAGAAGGACCAAGACTGTGATTTCAAACAGTCCTTGCTGAGGGATCACCTTGTTCAGGAACGGGGCTGGGAGTGTCTCCCAACACCAGGCTACCATCACAGACCAAATGCACACCAAAAGCAGCCCTCACCTGAGCCCTCCATGTCCACCTGGATGCCCACCACACGGATGTAAGCGCTCCGAATGCCGACCCCCACATTGTAACGGCTTTTGTTCTTGCTCTGCGCAGACTTCTTGATGGAGTAGATCCCCATGATAGTGACTCTGTTCCCTGGGACAACTTTGTCACACAGGTACCTAATAGGGGAAAGCAGAGGATGGTAGTGGGAAAGGATGGCACCAGCAACAGCCAGCAGGGTCAGGGTGGGAAGGCTGTGCCAGTACCTGTCACAGTACAGCTGCAAGTGCCGGGGCATCTCCCCGTGCGGCACGGCATCCGGAGACTCCTGCAGTTTCAGGACCTGGAAATCCACGCACTTGCACTTATCTGGCATGATAAAATAGGGGTCCAGAGGGCACCTTGGGCGGCCAGCTTGTTCTCTGTGCAGAGAGATCAATCAGGGAAGGCTGTTAGCAGTCAGAAGCCACCCCTTGGAGCACCCCTGTAGAGGGGACTGCAGTGACAGCAAGGAGCAGCTGCACCTTCCAAGCAGTGCCACACCAGCAGGTAAGGGCAGACACACGGGGACAGACCAAAGGCCACCAAGCCTTCTGTCCTGTCTTCACCAGCTGCCAAATGTGTACATGAGAACAAGCCAGAGGCAGGGTGACACTTGTCTGAGCACTCTCCCTGCCTTCCTCCCCTCCCCTGCTAGCTGGAAGCAGGGAGGAAGGTAATTCATTAATTACACAGAAGGTAACAGTACAGACTCAGTGACACGGCAGGGCATTTTTCTTTACAACCTCATGCACGAAGCAAATGTTAAGTGGTTTCTGGTGAGAAAGCAATTAGCAATGTGACAAGGCTGACATCCACCTCCCAGTCTCTCAAGACATATCTGCCTTGCTAGATTACAAGCTCTCTGAGACAAAGAGCAGCTCCACATCCTGCTGCCATCTCAGAATGGCACGACTGACGCCTGACTCCATGCAGGGCTTTCAGGGAGGGCAACATGAGAGTGCAGATACACTTATGCACTCAGGGATCGGGAGCAGGGTGCTGTACAGACCACACACAGGAACAATCCCTAGCCCAAATCCCTCTCAAGCTGCATTAGAGTTCAGGTGCAGAAAATAAATACTGGCAGGTATGAGCCAAAGACACAACCCACCAGGACTGGCTGTCTTGAGAGCTGCAGCACAATGGCAGCCTAATGCTCACAGTTCTCACAGGCACCAAGAGCTGTAAAGCAGGATAAAAAGGCTAGTAGAAAAGCATCCCTAAGGAAGGTAACACAAAACAGCCCCCTCAGGAGGTGGAAGCAAGGACTCCGTTTGGAAAAGAGAGCCGCTTAACACAGCATTATGGGACAGCTGGAGGCAGGAATGAACCTTTACATACAACAGGCAAAACTCCCTATGAATAAAAAGAACTCCTTGGACACTGTCACTCAACACTGCAGGCAGCACTGACCACGAAGGGTCACAACCAGCATGACCACAGACAGACAGCTAGAACACGCCAGCCACAACTGCACAGGGGCAGNGGGGAGCGCGCGGCCCCGCGGCCGCCGCTGATTGGCCGGGGCGCTCCGCCCCCTGCCCGCCCCCAGCCGTTTGGCGCGAAATCTGGGAGCGAAGGGGAGGGGGGGAGGGGAAATGGCGGGGGGGCGGGCCCATTGGGGGGGGGGGGGGAGGNACTCCCTATGAATAAAAAGAACTCCTTGGACACTGTCACTCAACACTGCAGGCAGCACTGACCACGAAGGGTCACAACCAGCATGACCACAGACAGACAGCTAGAACAAGCCAGCCACAACTGCACAGGGGCACAGGGGCAGCACGAAGGGTGAAGGCAGAGCAGTGTGGATGCTGCTGCCTGGTGCAACAGGGAGCAGATTCTGCAATGCATGGGATGGAGCAGGAGCAGGANCGCACCATTGCGGCGGTGCGCGGAGGGGGAGCGGGTGATACCATTGTGGGCGGGGGAGCGACCCGGGCGGTGCGGGAATAAAGTGAATTAATTACTGTTGTGGGCTCCTGGGGCGGCTGGGGCCTGTCACTGCATCAGGACACGAGTTCTCCGCGATGCCTTCCTCCTGGCTGGTGGTGAATTTAGGGGGAAGGCTGGCAGGTCGCTGGGTGCGCATTTTGGCCCTTCCAAAGCGTGGTAATGCGCGCCCTAAATGAAAAGAAAGCTGGGAGGCGGAGTGCATGGCAAGGGAGAGTTCAGCTGCAGCCCGTGGAAAATAAAGACTGTGTCGTTGTTGCACAGAAACCAGTTGTGTTCATAAAGATCGNTGCAGTCTTTTCTTGCCCTCCAGCCTGCTGGTGCATGCCCTTGTCAGTGCTTACGTGTTGCATTTCCTGGGCAGAGCGTAGCCCTCCAGGCCCGGGCGCACCGCGATGTTGCTGATGGTGTTGCGGCAGCTGCGGCACTGGATGGTGATTCTGGTGGCTTTGGCTCTCACAGGGGTTGCTGCAATTACAATCCCAGGGATCTTCACAAGGTGGGACATCTGGTCAGACTGAAAGGGAAAAGGTGAAAGGAAGTGAGAAAGCCATCAATGGAGGATGGAACTGAAACTACAAAGCATGAGAGCAAAGGACAGAACACTCTGTGCAGAACATCACAAACAGCAATAACGTCCCTGCAGCGGGAACCAGCAATAACAGCCCTTTGCAGTCAGATTTAAGCTACAAAGTATCGCTACTTGTAAATTTGTCTGTGACCTGTGTCCTGAGCTAAGTGACCAGGTACCAAAAGCTCCCCTGCAATCACACCCACACAGGCACCGCTCTGTGGCAGTCGATTCACTTCACCTCACCTTCAGGCTGCGGATGTTGGCTGCGTTGGCATCCGACCTCAGCATCACTTGGATGTCCTGGAGAGTCTCCTCCCCTGAGGGACGAGGACGAGTGACCTCATCTGCAACTTCTTTTGCCGCTTCTTCCAACTAGAGAGGGAACAGCTGTGCTTTAAGGGGTCTGTCACAGCAGAACGATGTGACAGTGTTCTAGGTTGCCAACCAGGTTGCCAACCTCCATCCTTACCAGCTGCAGGTGCTCTGCTGGTTGCTTGTACAGATAGTCCGCGAGATCTTCATCGAAGCTGGCCAAGTCTTCCATCTCCACCTCCACCCAGTACTGCCCCAGGTTATAGTGCCGTTTGAGCTCATCCCTGGAAGGCAGGAAGTGGCAAAGGTTTGCAGGGTAGAAAGCATCAGTCACCCACAGTGGCCAAAGAAGGAGCAAAGATCAGCAAAGGCAGGTTCTGCAGGGAGTCCTTGGTTTGGAAAGCAAACAGGGAAAATTAGGTGAGTGCTCGGAGAAGTCCAGGGGAACCTGGGCAATCTTTCACCCAAGCCCACTCTGAAAGGTGACATAAGACCTGGGACACCAGTGCTTGCAGTGGCAATGTAAAGTATTTACTGGAGTTACGTGACGAGATAAACAATGAGAAAATTTCTATGTAGGATACAGTTATTATACCTAAGATGCGATTTAAAACAAAAGAAGTAATAACAGAACAGACAACATTTTCCTTAAAAATGCCAGGAGTCATGAAATTCAGAGGTGAAAAACTATTCCAGCCCTTGATTACAATGTATCTCCATGTTTTCTCAGTTGTGTTTCCAAACTGCACAGGAAAAGGGATGGCCGAAGGAACTTCATAGGCTTGGAAGGCACACGGGGAGAGTGCTGCACTGATTTTAATGGATACAGACAATACTCCAGACCAGAAAGCACTACAATTTCAAAGACAGACCTTGAATTTCAGAACTAAGTGCAAGCCTGGCAGTGTGGATCCCTCTATTGTTACTTCTGCCACTGGCTGGCTGCCTAAAAATTTGTGGGAACACCAGACCTCCGCTTTTATATCAGATTAAATATGAACATCTCTTAATACTGAGCTTTTTATAGCCAACGAGAAGAGACAAAGTGGCTATTGTGTATGTGGGGTGTGCACTGCAGGAGGGAGGTTAACAGCAGACTGGATGTGCAGGTGGGGATGGGTAAGGCTCAGAAGGAGAAAAGGGACCACAGCAGCACCTGTATTTGAAAGTGAAGCCCGTCCGGTCCGTGCCCACCCGGTACTGCCGCAGGAACTCCTTGAACCGCTTCTGCAGCTGCGACTTCCGAACCTGCCCCTCGTCCACGGACGCATCTCCCCCCAAACTGTCGCTGTAGTAAATGCCGGGGTCGTCGAAGCCGGACATCACGGCTGCTGCTCCGCTGTGGGGGCGAGAGCGCTCGGTCCGCTCCCACCGCCTCCTCCCCCCCGGTCCCGCACCAAATGCCCCGCGAGATCGCCCCTCGCCCACTGCCCCGCACCCCACCCTACCCCACGCACTGGCCGCGCTCTTTCCCCGCAATGCCCCAGGATCCCCAATCCCAATCCCGATCNATGCCTTCCTCCTGGCTAGTGGTGAATTTAGGGGGAAGGCTGGCAGGTCGCTGGGTGCGCATTTTGGCCCTTCCAAAGCGTGGTAATGCGCGCCCTAAATGAAAAGAAAGCTGGGAGGCGGAGTGCATGGCAAGGGAGAGTTCAGCTGCAGCCCGTGGAAAATAAAGACTGTGTCGTTGTTGCACAGAAACCAGTTGTGTTCATAAAGATCACAGACGAGTACAAGCAAAGCTTTAATTTCCATCTCTGTAGCCTTCAGGCTCAGTCTGGAGTCCCTCAATGTGTGATAATGGCTGTGGGATACCCAAAGCACCACCTCTCTCCTGCCGTGAGCTGGGAGGGTATAATGCCGGTCAGAACCCGTATTTTCCAGCTTTGAGGTTGCAGTCAGGCTCTTTGGGCAGTGGAGAGGGGCTGAGTGTGGTGCAGTGTGATTCTGAGCTCATGGGCGTGTGTTTGGCTCTTTGGGATCTTCCTTACCTCAGCACGGTTGAATGAACAAAATGGTTTAGTTGGGGTGGTTTAGAGGGACTGAATAGGTAGCACTAAATACAAATCTGAATGAACAAGTTCTTGTATTTGAATAGCTATCAAGCATCATATGCCTGCTTTTCAAACACCCGACTATCTTTTTCAAGAATTAACTATTTTTTTCTACCAGAGTTGGCAGGTGGATCCAAAGTGGGAATTATTAAAGGGGGTTGGGGAAGGAATGTAGAGTACATAAGAGTCAGAGAATGATGCCAGTCCTGTTTTCCCACTGCTCATTCTCAGCAGGACCTGCCTTCTGGTTCTTGTTCTTTGAGCAGGTTCAGGGCTGGTCATTAAAACAGGTCAGTAGGAACATGTGTCTGGGATTAAGGTCATAGCCAGAACAGGCGGATCATGGAGACATGATCTACTTTCTGGTAGAAAGAGAGGACTCTGAGGTGATACACAGCAGTTTTGTCAGTACCTGCAGTGCCATGCCCGAACTGCAGCCTCTCCTGTGCTGGGAGAGCTTCCGGAGCAGGCAGGGCCTGTGGCTGGACACAGAGCCAGCCCTCCAGATCTGCCCCAGCAAAAGGCAGGGAAAGCAGGCTGTGTGCATGGCCTGCCCCAGCAGTGCTGTGTGTTGGGAGTGCCTTTAGCAATGCCACATGCATGCCTGGGAGTGAGGGGGCTTGGTTTGCCACTCGGGTGAGGGCGTGTGGTTGTGTGCTTGATGCCTCCCCTTCAGCTGCCTCGACCAAAACCTAGGATGTCTTTAACTTTTGTGTGGTGAAAACATACTTGCAGTTCTGATGCACGTTCTTGCAAAGGCAGCCTGGTAACGCAGCCCTTTGCTGGCAGTTCAGGGACAGCTGTCCTGGTTTCCACCAGCTGAGGGTCCCAGCCCCTTTTGCTTGTGATAGAACAGCAACCAGCTCTTACGTACTACTTCCACCCCTTAAAGATACTTTGCACGCTCACTGAATTTCATGCTGTTTCTAGAAACAGAGAGCAGTGTGTGGGAGCTGAAGGAACCTGCCCCAGCTTACAACAGGTTATTGTTAGCACCGAGTGGGAGCCGAGTCTGGCTCTGATGATAGCTCCCACTTCTGTCTATTGTCACGTCTGTGCAGGCAGCAGCTCCAAAAGACATAAAACCAGGAGGAAGAAAGACACCTCCTTTCTCCCCGGGTAAGGCTTTAATAATAGGAAACACTGGGCCTGGAGACTTTACATTGAAATTTATTATGTGTATAAATTATACAACCAGACAAGAATGACACTGTATCTTCAACAACTATCTTTTGCTTTTCAAAGAGCAAAAATGATTGGAAAAAGAATGAACAAAGACCTACTAGTGTCATATAAAACCATCTGTAACCCATGGGAGCCACGTGGCTCTACAGAGAAAGTGATCACAGTATTATCTAGCAGTATAAAAAATCTGAGCAAACGGAGCTCTGAGGAGCTCCATATTTCTGAGGAAAGACAGATGTCAAAGCTGTGTTTCTGATCCCGTAGGCTTTTTGTAGGCACTCTGTAAAGCAACAACATTCTTGGCCGTTGTTTTTAGCCTTTTCTACCCTTGGTTTTTGGTGATAAAGTTAGTCTCTGAGAAGAGCTCACACCAAGCACAGGAGAGACTTTGCCTGAACCCCCTTACAGCACTCTTTGATTTCTGGGGACAAAAGTCTCCTAGTATTAGTGGCAGAACCAAGATCACAGTACCCAGGCAGGGGTAATTTCTCTCGCAAGGACTGGGGAAGGTGGATTAGTTCAAAGTGAGGAAAGTCACAAAGAGAAGGTGAAGGTCCTGCTTTTTCACATGGCAAATAAGCCCACGGCGACTGTCATGGCGAGGAAGCTGAGCGCCACGATCCACCGCACCAGGGAAGTGGTAGGTGTTGTGTCTGTGTTTCTCATCTTTGTCCTCTCACTTTCTTTCCCAGCTGCTGGACCTAGATCAGACAGGGAGAAAAAGAAAATAGAGACAAGTGAGAAGATGTTGCAACAAGAAGTTGCTAACATACCATGTTTGCTCTCCCCAGTGCCAGAGCACACCCTGCTGGAGTTGTCCAGGGAAGAAGGAGAAAGCCCAGAGCCCAGCTGGGAGAAACAGTGGCAGCAGGTTCTGCTCTCCCAGTGGAGTAGGGAAGCAGCAGACTTGACCTGGGAATCACAAAGGCTCACATCCCCTCTGCCTGTAGGTGACTACCAGCCTCTTCCCTTGTCTCCTTATGGGCTTGTAAGTGTGCTGCCCAGCTCCATCAAACCCCTGATGTGTGCAGAAGACAGACAAATACTTAAGCCAGAACTTTAAAAGGCATTTTGTCTCCTATTTCTCATTGATTTAATTAGTTAGGCATCTAATGACCTTGAACAGTCTTCAGCACTCCAAGCAATTTTCACACTACAACTTCAGGATGGGATTCCTCATCCAAAACCAAATTTTTCTGAAAATCATACTTGCATGCATGTATTGGGAAAGGAATGGCAAAGTTTCACAGAGAACCTTTAATGCCTTTCCCACAGAAACTGCTTTAAGCTTCACTATCTAGAGATGCTTAAGGCAAGGTTTGCTTTTCATTCTTTGCCATGGAAAAACTGTGGTTCAATCCACTATGCACTGAAAAACACCCTCCATTTTAGTTTCAGAATGTGTAGGTCACAAGGGTTTTTTTATTTGAATTGCACGTCATCGTGGGAAGCACTCTGCTCTGTAAACATCTGAGCTCGCTCCTCACTCAGGTACAGACCTGACTTTCAAGCTGATTACTTTCCACCATCCAGAGCAGTGCTGCCCAGCACACTCTCTGGAGTGTTTTCAGTAAATGCTTCTGGAAGGCAGGAAAATGATCAGAGGGAAATACCGTCCAAAAAGACAGGCTGCTGGATAGGGCTGTGTGTCCAGAAGAACCTTCTGTCAGCATCACAGCGCCACGGCTGATCTGCAGCACCCAAAATTGATGCCTTTCTTTCTGTGAAATCAAGGTCAGTTTTCCCTGTGGTGAATGAACCTTACATTTGTTAATGCCCTGGAGGCAGAGAGAGGAGTCTCTTTTTGTAAAGCTTCCTCACTGACACACTTTCTGGAGAGCCCACATGTGTTGTCCTTGCTCTGTCATGTCTAGAAGAAGCTTTGCACACAGCAGTGCCTCTCCTTGCAGTACCTGCTGATGGCTGGAGAAGAGATGGGGCAAGCACCTTGTGCTCATTTCCCAATGGCTTTTACAAACAAGGACAGAGGAAGGGAGGAGAAGGAAATGAAAAAGAAATGTGAAGCCCCTGCCCTTAGAAGTGTCTTACCGTGCTCATGTGATTTGTTGATGTTCCTCGTGCGAAGAAGCTCTGCCTTTGGCTGCACAGCGTGACCATTCTCCTGGCCCTTGGACACCAGCTCCTGCAGCGCCTCGAACACCTGAGAAGAAGGACCACTGTCTCATTATGTGGCCTCCTCTTGTTCTTTCACTGGACCCCATGCCCCTTCCCCAGGCACTTTAGGAACTGGAGGAAGACATGAGGCTTCAGTCCAAGTCTCCTGGCAAATTTTGCACAGAACAAGAGCTGCCTGTGAGGTCAAGAGGATGTCTTTCAAACTCCTTGTTCACTTTACAGGTTCTCCTTGAAGCTTTCAGCTAAAGGGAAGGCTATTGCCCATCTTCTGATGGGAAGGAAACCAAGGTACCTGTCACCTAGTCAGAGTCCACAGAGGAACTCTGTGGAACTTCACCACAGAGTCAGGACAGATAGTAGATGGTAATCCCCACTCCCAGTATGAGCCCTCATTCCTATCTGAGTAGTGGCACATGGAAGAGACTGGATTCAAACACTAAGGGAGGGAGAAGAGCTTTTCAGAGACCACTGTTTTATTCAGCTCCCAGGTTGGACAAGCATGGCCATCCAACTCTGACTAGCTCACCCTGATCCACAACTTCTCATAAGCTCCCCAGCAGAAATACTGGCCTTGTATTTCCCCTGTAGCTATTTTCTTGTTTGAGAGAGGATGTGGGCTGGCAGGGCTGGCTGGTTGTTACTCACCTGTATATTTAGCAGGAATGCTTTCTTGGCCTCCTCCATGACTCTTTTCTTAGTGGCATGGTCCATCTCGAGAGCATTCATGCGGGAGCGATAGAGCTGCTTGAACTTGGTGGCGTTGGAGACCCCATCAAAGGTGAAGAAAGCCAGCCCTTCTCCAGTGCTGGGCAGCTGGAGGGCCTTCTGGGCAATTTTCTTCAGCACCTGCCCCCCTGACAGGTCTCCCAAATACCGAGTGTAGGCATGGGCCACCAGCAGCTCTGGCTCGTTCTTGCCTACGTAGTGGAGCCTCTCGACATATTTCTGAGTCGCCTCAGGGCATGGGATCTCTTCCCTCCAGTTTCTGCCATAGAAGTACTTCAGGTCTTCCTCCAGGGCAGCTTTGCGGTGCAGCTCCGCCGGAAAATACACAGGGGCATAAACAGGGTTGTTCTTGTTGCGTTCAATCTCTTCCTCCAGAGCAGAGTAGATGAAGTACAGGGATGCTGTAACCAGCTGAAAGAGAAGAAAGAGGATGAGCTACAGGTGCATCTGTTTGTCTTTTTCAGGTCTGTGGGACAAATTGTACTAACAAAAAAGGTACTCGTGGGCACACCCACTATGAGTCATGCACATCTGTGATGTTGCAGATTTCCCATGTGGAAAACAGAGTGCAAGGTACAGGGAGACACTGTTTAGCCCTTCCACTACTGCTTGAGTAAGCAATCAAGCCCTTTCCAGCAGGTATTGGTCTTACTTGCTCTTAAAGTCACTGTTTTGCCTTCAAGTTAAAGTCTTGCAGCTTGAAGTCATGTAAACTGGAGCCCTGCTTAAGCATTCCTGGTCTCTTCCCATTCCCTCAGTCAATAGAGAGGGTATTCCCAAAGGTATCCTTTCTGGTACATTGTTCAAATTTGAATGCTCCAAAATGTGGCTTCCCTTTGTGGGGCCTTGTGAGATGATGACACACCCTGGTTATTTTTCAACATATTCATCCTGTCAGCGTCCCACCACCCTGGGAACTGAGGCACCACCACTCTGCTCACTCAGGCATGCAAGTGGGGTTGCCTCCTCGGTTGCCCCGGGGAGACAAGATAAAAGGGAGTTGGAAGCACAGCCTGCCTCTGAAAGATGCCTTTGTGAAGGAGTGCTGTGAGGCTGTGTTCTCCCCTCTATTTGGAAACCATTGTTATTGTTGTTTTTCCCAGCTTATGTGATACTTTCTTCTATCTGCCAGCTTTTCCACGTGGTCTGAGACAATATAGCTGTGTTCTTTCCTTCCCCAGGCATTCTGTTTTCAGAGGCTGTTACACCTACACCACCCCTTCCTTACCCTGGGCCCCGCTGTAAGCAGCAAAGGGTAAAAGATGGAGGTGTTGCAGTGCAGGTGAGTAAGGTTTGGGGAGGGGGGATTGTTCTGCTCACAGGAGAGAAAGCAGTTCGCTTTCTCACGAAGCAGTCAGTTCTGCAGAGAAAGAGTTCCCGTTTCAACCTTTCCCCACTGTGCCAGCAAACAGGACTTTGATAAGCACATGGGCAGTGACTGGCTGTGGAAACAAATATCCACCATCTGGGGAGCCACGTAGCAGGGCAGATATATAGGTCTGCCAAGAGAGTAAACAAAAACAGAGTTTTTTAAACAGTAACCTGTTACCCAGCTTACTGGAAAAGAAACAAAATATGGGAACATTGCCTTACAAAGTAAGCAAAAATATAGCTCAACTGATTGTTTTCAGAGGCAGGGAGTGATTTAATGAGAAACATGGCTTTTTTTAGACTTTTTAATTTTTAAAGTTCACGTCCCATCTCGTTCCCCTGACAGCATGTAAAAATCAACTAAGAAACAAAGTTTTATTCCCGAAGGTCTTTTTACACTCTTGCCTGTCTCAAAGTTCACTGCCTAACCAATGCCATATTTCTAACAGCAGGGAGTCAGCACCTGAGATTGAATTTATGCTTGACTAAGTATTCTGAATGTCACCTGTCAGAAGTAAGTAGTTTCTTTCCTACTCTTGTGGATTTATTTGCCAAGGAACAATTGAACAACAAAGTAATTAAGCCACAGGTTGAATCAGTAGCTATTATTTGCAATCCATGTGTCACATCCTATAGCCTCTCAGGAATTTCTGGCCCAGGTGTTTGCTCTGGTTTTGCTCATGGCTTTGTTATGTGGCTCACATCCCAGGAATTGTATCTATCCAGGTTAGGCTAATATGTGGAAATGTTTCTCTTTTATCTTGAAAAAAGCAACAGGCTCCTGCTTGTTAGCAGCAGACACAGATTGCACAAACTCAGTCTGCTTTTGAGTTATTGTTCATGATCTCAGCTGTGGTATAACTCAAGTGACAATGCAAAGTTCAGTGCCAGCAATGATCCCACATCCTCACTTTCTCACCATCCCATCATTATTTCTAGCTGCAGCTGCCTAGAGTATTGTAAATATAGAATTCCCCCTCTTTTGGGCATTTCAGCTGCTCAAGTATCTGAACATAGTTCTATCTCCATTAACTATCACTGGCAATAATTAACAGGCAGGCATTTATGAAGGAGAAAAGCAATAGCATTAGTCCCATCAACCTCTTTGTCCTTTTTCTCCTGTTTCAGCTTGGCTGCCCATCCTGATATGCACAGTTCTTCCCCAGCTTCTGCAAGAGGAGCCAGTAAGACCTCAGGGTGCAGGAGTTTGATGCTTTTCATGTTTTTCATAGGAGATGCTGGTACCAGCATCATGTCCCCATCCTCCTTACCTGTACTGGCCCCATCCTCCCCCCTTTAGTCCCCTCACAGCCCATCTGATCCAACTGGTGAGGAAATCCCATCCCTAAGCAATGCTGCTCTGAAGTACCTTAAACTCCTGGAGTGACACCTGCCCCTTTTGGAAATTCCTCATGAACGGTGTGTTCTCTGCCTGCTCGTGCACCTCCTTGGTAGCTTCCTTCAGCAGTTCTGACAGGTCTGTGGACATTCTGGGGAAGAACAGTGAAACAGGTATTAGTGCTGTCTGCTCTGACAAAACAGATCTTAGCTCTCCAGGAGAAAAGGGGGAGCCCGGGATGGCAGAAAAAGCAGCAGAGCATTCCCGAGAGCTGTGGATGGGAACCAGAGAGCACCAGCTTTCCAAACACGGTCCCGAGCAAGGAAGACTGACAGACTCCATCCAGAGGTGAAAGCAGCTGCATGCCTTCCCCTGCAGAGCAGGAACAGGAACAGGAACAGCACGCCTAAAAGCAAGGGGAGAAACACAACACTCCTCTGGCAAAACGCCTCCCTCTCGTTCCCGTCCCGCTCTCACCTTTCGGAGCTCCGCGACTGGGAAGTTTCCATGTTTCTCCACGTCGTTTCACTCCTCTGCTTCCCTGCTGTTGCTCGTGCTTTCCTCCTTCCTTTCTGCTCCCAGGCCGGTGAAGCTCCGAGCTGGGCAGCCCGAGTCCCACATCCAGCTTTATACTGCCAGGCCACGTGAGCAGCGAACCGCTGACCTCAGTGAGAGCACAAACTTCTTGCAACACAGCAGCACTTCCCTTCCCAGCCTGGCTGTCACCCTCTCCTGGCCTGCAGCCCCAAGGGACCAGAAGGAAGTCACCTGATGCATCTTGATAACTAAGCACAAACAAGAGGATGTCCAGCAACTTCTCTTTTAAGGGTGCCTGGCTCTGTAACCCTTTCAGTGCCTTGTCCGTGGCAAGCAGAGCCCGGTACTGCAAGAGTTGCTCGTTGTCCTGGAGACAGTGGGGTTGGACAAGGAGGGTGGATTAACAGGGGATTTAGTGGATTTAGTGCCTGGGGCGGGGAGAGCAGCCTCCTCTCCCTACACCCCAGTGTGTGTCCCCTGCACCCTGCCTGGAGAGCTAATCCAGCACTCACCCTCACCTGCTCTAGCACAGCTCAGGTGTAAGCATCTTATCTCCCATGGCCGCACACATCTTCAGAGAGTCTTTCAGGTAACACAGTGCTCGTGGGCCATGGGATGGGGAGCTCAGCTCTGCAGGTTGGGAGCACACAGCCCTCATGGCAGGGAGCACAGCAGGGACCCCAGGGTACGTACCAGCCGTGGGCACCCAGGGTAAGCTGGCTGCTGTGGCACATGCACGCACCACCTCTGGCCTGCAGGTGCCAGAACTGCCCTTGAGCAATTCCCCCTTGCCCGTGGCACTGGGCAGCAAACCCTGTCACTGTGCACAGAGCCAACACAGGTGTGCCAGCGCTAATGCACAGTGAAATCCATTCCATGCTCTCTTGCTCTTGGAAACAATGGCATCTGATTTGTTTGACAGCTGGCTCCTGTTGTCACCACAGCAGCGTGCAGGGCAGTTTAGGAAAATAGCACTCTATCTCCTAGATACCCAGAAGGCTGGGGGAGCTGAAAAGATATCATACAGGATTTGGGGGAAACTGAGGGAGTCTGCAGGGACTTTCAAAGGCACATCATTTCTCTGATTTGGGAAAAGAGTTGGACATGGTGCTTCTGCCAGTAGCTGTTGCTCTGCTGTTTGTTTTTTTTTTTTATAAAGTGGTCAGTGAAGCAGCCAATAGATGAAGCTGGGCCCTTCTTTCCCACCTGTAGCAATGCTGGAAGCTGGGCTAGCAGGGACAGATGATGCACTGGCTGGCTGTACTTTGGAAAAGCACACATTTGTGCTCAGCCCAAAAGAGCAGGGCACTTAGAGCCACCATTCCCCTCCTGCTGTGGGTGTGAGAAAGTCCCTGGTGCAGTCATGCAGGGGGTGGTGGGGAGGCAGAGCCTGAGGTGGAAGAAGGACTGTGGCATCTGCTGTCCCTCTGCAGCCAGTCCCCTCTGTGGATGCTGCCATCCAAGCCAGCACCTCACCTGTCCCCTGTCACTGCACCCACACCAGCCCCAGCAGGGTTGGGGGCTGTAGGTTAAAAAGCTGTTCTGGAAAAAATATGCTTCCTCGCTTCTTTTTTTGACTCCAGCAGACATCTGGCTTGCAGCGTTCAGGAAGGATTACTCAGCGTTTCCATCCTGACTCAGCCAGACTTTTCCTGTCTTGCTTTTGTCTTTTAAAGCAACAGTGCACTCTGGCAAAAAGCTGACAAGTTCCATTCCTGCCCTCATGCCACTGCAGACAACTGGCTTGCTTTTCTGTAAGGTAAAATAAAAGCATCAGGATGTCTGAATCTTCAAAGCAAGCGTGACAATGCCCCAAACATCTCCTGAGAGTGCAGAGTCCATGTGTAGAGCAGAGAGTGGCATGGCCAGTCCCTCCTGGAAACATTGATACCAGTTTGCCGCAGGGATGGCCCCAAAATGAATGTTTCCCTTTGGCATAACTCCTTAAAGCTCTCATTTTCTGTCATTTTCAGTGAATCCTATTCTGACAGGGGAAGCTGGAGCACAAATTGAACCTCTAGTTCTAGTGGAGGGAAGTAGGAAATATATGAGAATTACATCAGAATAAGAATTATATTATGAGAGTATATTATTCTTTTTGTGAAATCATATGAAAAAAATCCAGTCCTCAAGCCCTGCCCCTCCTTTCACCTGCAGCCCTGGCAATGCACCCAGTTCTTCCCCAAGGATTTTCTGGGTGCTTTCAAGCCAATGATTTTGTCTCCAGCCTGCCTGCCTTCTTCTGAGAAGCTGCATGCTTGGAGGCTCTGTAAAGGATGTATCCAAAAGTCCTTCTCCTTTTCATCCAGGATTGTGGTAGATCTGAATGAGACTGGGGGGAAGAAAGAGAGGGTCTAGTCATGTTGCTACCATTCCAGGTAGGTTTTCTGGCTTGTATCCGTACTGCCCCAGGACATGGAGCAGTACCTCCTCTGGATCTTGAGGCTTTACCTTCCCCTGGGCAGGTCGCAAGGGATGCAGCTCACCTCTGCCAGGAGATTTGCAAAGGTGCAGACAAGCAAGCCGTGCCACATAAGTGATTTGTGCTGTCTGATCTCTCGCTGATTTGGGTTTCTTGGGATGGGGCAGCTGTGAGACTGAGCCTAGCTCCCTGGAAAGGCCCAAATGCCCTGAAGCAAGATGGAAGGAGAACTGAAAGTGGGGTGTCATCATCTTTGCAGTTGCTGGCCTGGAGCATTTCTGGCCCCATCCAGTGTTCTGCAGCAAGGACTTGAATTGCTTCTGCTGTGCTGTTGCTTTATGGTGGGGGGAAGGTCAGTGACACCAAGGGAGCCAATGTGCCAGCAGGGATCTGTGGGGGAACATCTCTCTCTCAAAGAGAGCTTTGGAAGTTGACACTTGAGAGCGATGAACGAGGAAGGAGGTGTGTGCTTTCGGTGGGAGGAACAAACTGGCTCCCAGAGCAGAGTGGGCCGTGGGAAATCAGAGGCCAGCCTGCACCCAGGTCACTAGGAAATTTTGCTTGAATATCACTGAAGCATCAGAGCTGTGGTCTCCACAGTGCCTGCCACAAATCCTGCTGTCTCCTGCTCTCCCAGTGAGCTGTGGCTGGGTGGTGCCAGAGCTACTCACTGCAAGGGCACCAGCAAAACTGCCCAGGGGATTTCTAACAAAGATGAATAAAGTAGCCTCAGGCAAGAAGATATTTGTAAAAGTTCTGCTGTGCTTAAAAGCCTGTCTGCACAACCCAGCCCCTGAGAAAATGCTTAGTCACGAGACGGGAGATGAATGGTTAAAAACAACAGAAAGTGATTGAGGGGTCAGTGTTTCCATGTGGAACAGGGAAGTGGGGAATTTTCTCCTCTTTGTACATTAACAGCCTATTTTGCCAGTAGATTTATGGCCAGAAATGTCTAGTTACACAGGCAGTCACGGGATGCAAAGTCAGCTCTCCTGAGTCCCTTGTGGGTAGCGCTGTTCCGCGCTGGGCTCTGGCAGGCAGCTCCCGGCAGCTCAGCTCGGCTTGGCTTGGCTTCCGTGGGGAAAACCGGCCTTAGCCAGCTCAGAGGGGCTGATGGGCTCTCTCAAACCGTGACACAGCAAAATGCAGCTGCCTGGTTTGCACTCGGAAAGCTGACTCAGTAACCGGGATTTGCTGCGTAATGGTAGGGGAAAAAGGAGTTACAGTAACTGCTTAAAATGTCTTGCTGGAGGAAGGAGCCCGTGCTGGAGTATACAGGGATATCCTGCGTGTTAATTTGTGTTTACCGAAGGGAGATTGCCTCTCCCAGCCCTGCTCTGGCAGAACTCTGACTGTGCTCAGTGCTCTCTCAGCCAAAAATCCCAGTCTAGATCAAAGCTACAGGTGGAGAAAAAGGAGGTCAAGAGTGCAACACACTGGAAATCCCTGTGGGGAGCTCAGGCACTGCAGCTGTCCACGGGGCTAGCACTGCTGGTACCTTTGGAGGGTTGTATAGACAGGCATGGCTGTGCTAGGCAAACCCCACACACAGGAACCCTGGAAAATGGTGTGGTGGGAGATGCAGGAGCAAGCAGATTTCTCAGGATAAATGAACCAGCATGACAAAAATAGGAAATGCAGATTACAATACATATTTTCATAGATGTATGGATATGTATGTGCTGCAGCACACTGGTGTCTCCAGCACATGGCTATGAGCAAGGAGAGAGTTCTGGGCTGTCTGGAAACAGAGCTGGGAGAAGGTGGGAGAACAGAGCAAGCGCCCTGCAAGGCATGTGCCTGACCAGAGTCAGGCAACGACCTAAAGCACCCAGCAGGTCTCCAGGTTATGGGCACACTGGGCTGAAATTTTGGGGGAGGGTAAGTAGAGCCCACCACGCTTCCTACTGTCTTGGTGGTCATGGGAATCAATTCTGTGTCCAGCTAGTTGCTGCGTTGGCAGCCAAAGGGAGGTGTGGAAGGGAGTGGGGCAAAGTTAGCAAATAAAAACCCCATTTGGGAAAGTGTTTCAGTCAGTGCTGCTGCCTCCTTTGTTTCAGTGCCACAACCGTGGAAAACAAAGCATGCCCTGGCTGTGGGACAGAACAAACCGTGAAACTTTGGCTTTGAAAATCGCACGTATGCAACAAGAAGGACCTTGTACCACACTGCTCACACCCCTCTCTCAGGAGAAGGAGGAACTGGAAGCCAACTTTTGCACAGAAAGTGAGACCTAATCCCCCGCTTCCCCACAAGGTTTCCAAACCACCTCTGCCTGGTTCCCTGCTCTAGGCTGTAGGAAAAATGCCGGGCCGCAGGAGAAGGGGCTGTTTCTGGAGATTTCTCCAGCTGTCCGGAGCGGCGGGACCGGGGCCAGGAGCAGCAGCTGCAATCTCAGCGCCGCGGAGGGACCGCCCTGCCATAAACAGGCTCACGTGGAGCCGGCTCCGCCGTGACTCAGCAAAGAGCCCCTCGCGCAGCCTTTACTCAGCAGTCGCGGCCGCCCGGCCTGACCCTGACTCAGCAGGACGCCCACGCTGGGAAAAGGGTGACTCAGCACTAGCGGGTTTTGGGGCTCATGCGAGAGGGGGGAGCCCTGGTGGAACGTGCGGCATCGCTCACAGCCACAAAATGTTCCCCTTTCACAGCTGTCCTTCCCAGAGCCGCACCGGGCGGGGCAGGAAGGGTTGGAAAAGCTGCACGCCTCTCTGACCTGGGGACCTGGAGGGTGCTGTGTCCGTCTGCTCCGGGACCGGGACAGTTCCTGCTCCATACGGGGGGAATCAGGGCATGGGAACACTGCGGGGCCGGATGGGCACCCAGCTTTCACTTGTGCAAAACAGCAAACCCAGGAATGATGTGTGAGAATGAGTCAAATTTAGAGACTGGCATTTAGGATGTGCCAAATTTAAGTGACTTGCTCAAGGCCACGTAGGGTGTCTATGGCACAGCCTGTTCCCCTTCCTTCGCTCATGACCAAAGATCGCTCCAGGGCAAGCAGGCAGGACTTTATTTACCCCACCGAGCTGCTGTCTTTTGAGAGGGCGATAGCTACACGCTGACGAGGAGAAATAAGCCAAAGAAGGGTTAGAAAGGGCAGATGTTTCTTCAAAGTCCTTAGTTTAAGGCAGAGTGGGCTCAGCATTGGAGAGCCCCGTCCACGATGGAGATTAGGGACTGCAGCTGCTGCGGCAAACGAGCCAGAACATCCCCCTTTTGCGAGGGATGCATTCCCTAGAATCTCAGGCACCGAGGAGTCAGGGCTTTGGGCTCAGCCCTTCCCCTGAGCAGCGCTGGGCACAGCAGGACCTCGGGGCCGTGGCGGCAGCTCTTTAGCTAAATAATCATTAACAAGGCGACGTGGGATTTGAATTGAAGTGTTCAGCTGCCGGGTGTGGTCTGGCAGAGGCCGACAGGGACCAAAGGTGCTAGGCAAGTGGTGAGACTGAAGGTGCCTGGCGTGGGCTGAGCCACCCCGACTGCCCTGCTGGAGCTGGTGGTTCATGGTGTGCGTGCCAGCACAAAACGTGTCCCTGCCCAGGGGCAGCGGGGCAGTGCTGGCAGATCACCCACTGGCTTTTCTTATTTTCTTATTTTCTTTTTTTCCCCCCCTTTTTGGACTAAGACTGACAAAGGGCTCAGAGAAATTGGCACCTCTTTCTCTCTGAGACTGATCTGGTATTTAAGCTCTTTTTTTTCTTTTTTTTTTTTGGTCAAGCAGCTAAAAATACCACTGAAGTGCCTCACAACAACTTTTCTAAACACAGCTTTTCCTACCACTCTGTGCTGGTGAAAGAGACTCCCCTAAAGCCGCAGGAAAGCCGTGTCCTTGCCTGACCCCACTGTCAAATTTGCTTCGTGCCTGATCCACACTTTTCTGCCGAGATTGGCCAGGAAAACAAGTGCCTTCTACAGGCACATGTAGCTTTTCTGTGCTGGGAGGGAATTCCTGATCCCCCTGAGAAAATCCCTGCTGCAGAGCCCCTCTCCCTGGGAACCTCCTTGCCAGGGCTGAGCCCCCAGCCTCACTGTTGCACTGTTGCATCTTGCACCCCTGCACACCCCATACAAGGACTCCCAGCAAGGGCCAATGTCCAGCCCTGCAGGAAGGCTGCTGGAGACAGCTCTGCAGCAAACTTGTGCTCATGGGGAGTGATCCTGTCAATGGCCATCTCTGTTCCCTTGCTCCTGAGCACTGGGGCACTTACTTTCCCTCTCATTTGTTTATACATTTTCCTATCCTCCCTCCCTCTTTTTTCTTTTTTTCTTTTGGTCTCTTTCATCTCTTCTTGTGCTTCCATTTGTTTATGTCCTCTACACAAATAAAAATGAGTTACCTACAGAAATGTTTTCCTTCCTCACAACCCACCTCTCTGCTGCCCACTAGGTTCCCACCATACCCTTCCTAGCATCTTCATCCACCCTTGGCAGCACCAACAGTAATCTGAAGGAAAGGGGAAGTGGCTTTATTCTCATTTTGTGAGGGGAGGGAGAATTTTGTTATTCAAAATAAGCTTTGAGGAAGTTTTGACATGGTAAAGCAACATGAAAGTCCTGTGGAATGGAGAACAGCCCTCCCGGTGTACTGGCTCAGGACACTTCTGTGCTGACTTTGTGAGACAATGCTGTGGGAAATCAGGACATATTTTTGTTACTGCCCTTTAAAAAAAATTCATGTACTCTTTGGAAGTTAGTGGTTGGTAAAAGAGAAACGTGTAATTTTTTGCCTCTATGAATGTGATGCTGGCATGCCAAGTATCACACTACCCAAACATCATGGAAATTCTCATTAACTTTTAGCGTATATTTAGTTTTTAGAGATGTGGAGCAATTCTGACCCAGTACAAGGAAGTTATGTCTTTCTTCATCTGTTATAGCAACAGCTGTTCTGGGTCACGCAAAATATCTGTGCAGGTCAAGATCCTGTTCTCAGTGTGGTTATTAATGGATGCTTAGGCAGAGCACAAGCACCCCTTCCCGTCCTCCGTGTAGTCACAACGTGTGGATGCATGTTCCGGAGTGGTCGCTGTGCGAGTCTGCACAGGGCTGATGGTTGCAGCATGGTGCTAGAATGAGGAAAAACTTTGTTTTGTTTCTGTCCCCGGAGGTGGCAGAGCCTGCTAAGCAGGTCACTGCCGAGGGAGGGGCTGTCCTCTGCAATCGGGAAGCCCGGGCTGGGTGTGCGAGGGACCACAGCCATCTGGTGGTCAGAGCGAGCAAGCAGCGCTGTTCTTTCTAAAATAACAACCTCAGAAGACTTTTGAAAAGGGAAAGGCATTTCAAAGAATTCCTTGCAGTCCTGGTTTGTTGTGTTTTTTTTTTTTTTTTTTTTTTTTTAAATCATGAAGCAGTTTCTGCCAATACAAAGTGCCCAGCCTCTATTTAAAATGATCCCTTGCAGAACTAGCAGGTTTTTTTTTTCCCTTCTCAAAAGAAACCTTGCAAAATTATTCAAGCTATTACTGGTATAATCTATAACATGTACGACAGTACTAATTTGGAATCTTTCCATGCCTTCATCCCCATTCTTCATATTTTCAGTTTCTTGAAAAAGAGCTACATTGTCCCTGTCAGATAAATCTCAGTGAAAAGCACCATGACCATGGCTGGCTGCATGCTGGGGAGGGGACAGGCTCACCCCGGGGGCTGCAAGCAGCACTCTGAGTTTTCACCTGTTGGCCATCGATTCAAACTGACCTCACTTGGCAGACACCAAAAACCCTTTCCATCTGTTTGCCCCTTGACGAAAATAGCAGCAACCCATTTCTCCTGCACTCAAGTCTTCCTTGAGGACTGTTCCCTCTTGGCTTTGCCAGGTCCTGTGCTGGCTGTTTGGGGAATTAAAAACAAGATGAGGGTGAAGACGGGTTCTTTATCCTGAGGTAGGCTCAGGGCATCCCAGAGGGAGTAAGGAGGAGTTTGAACTCCCCACGCTCAGGATATCCATTCAGGGATGTCTTCATCTCGCCTTTTGGGAAAGTTACACGCAGTGCTCCGAGGTAGCTGGAGGCACTGAGAGCTTTCAGTGCCAGCTGAGGCATGAACCAGTGTTAAAGCATCACCAGTGTGAAGAGGCTGGTACCCTGCAGAAACACTGACTGGGCACCAGAAGCCCTTCCTTCCCAGCTGAGCCAGGCAGCCTGAGGCCAGGCACTGGCCAGAGGGCTTGGGCCTTGCTTGCTCTGGAGGCCCTTCTGGCCCCACTGTTACAAAACCAGCCTGTGATCCATCATGACCCTGCACTTTCTTCCTCTCCTGCACGTGCTCCAGCAGGGGAAGCTCAGCAACTTGGCCCTTTTGCCTTTCTTCAGATGACATTTTCAAATCCACTCAACCTCCTTTTAAGAGTCGTTCCCACAGCTCCCACTCAGCTGGACACTGGAGAGGTGGCATAGGGACAACTGAGGATGTCCTGTGGATACCAGAGGACCCTTTAGTAGCAACTAAAGCAACTATTTCTTGCATGTCTTTATAAGTGGCTTATGGGCTGCAAGGTGGGTATTCAGTCCTGGCCACAAGGCAGAGAGGGAAAGGAGAGGAGGTAGCTCGCCCTCTTGCTGTTTTGAGATGGGCTGTAATCACCTCCCCATGAGACTGTGGTAAAAAGCAGGGAGCACCTGCCTTAGCTCCCAGCACCTTCAGCCCCCATGTTGTTCTACTTTCAGCACCAGTGCCCTTGCCTTTTCATGGAGAGCAGATGCAGCTGCATGGTTTCATCCCTCTTCTCCCCGCAGCATCCTCCCCTCCCCACACCAGCACTGACAGCACACACTGTATCTTCAAGGGAGGCTCAAGTCTTTGCTCCTTTAATGTGCAGTAAAAAAAGACAACTCTCCCACACTCAACAAGAAATCCCACGAGCAGGAGCCCTGAGCTTGGCACCCTCCTCCCTGGCTTTCATTTACAACTGGGCAGTGTGTGCAGTTTGCTCTGGAGGGTTTTTCTCCCCATGTGCAGAGGAGCTTCTGGCTGCTGCAGGGCTGCTTTGCTGGTATGAGATGACTGATGTCTCGCTTCCCCTCTGTGCTCACCAGCTGAACAAGCTTCTGCAGCAACAGCACGTTCCCACAGTGCTGATGGAAGGGCCTCCTGCTTTAGGGGGATGCAGCTCTGTGACCCTGGCACACACGGCCACCCTGAGGGAGTCTGTAGCATTGGCCCGGCTCAGAGAGACTCCCCACACCACGGCATGATGTGGTGGAAGGCATCAGTGGAAGTGAGAGAGGGAGGTAGGATCACACTGGGAGAAAAGTATGATAATAGAGAATTAAATTAACTGCAAATAGTTTGCTGAAGGCACATCCTGCCCCGTGGGAGACAGCCCCTTCAGCCTGGGGTACCGCTTGCAGTCCTGTGTGCTGCCAAAGGCTTGGATGACTGGCTGTCATGCAATGGAAACATCTGGGCTGTGGGTAGGATTCTGGATAAACTGATGGGGAAAGGGAGGCGAGGAAGAAACGGGGTTGTGAGTGGGAAGGTGTTGCATACCACAAGCACTTGTGCAAGAGAGATTAGAGCAACAGGGTCCCTCTACCATTAGTGTTCCTCCTCGGCCACCAGTAATGCTTCACATCCCCGTGCTTTCCAGTCTAATACTGGCAGGCAGAGGGCTGGAGATACATTCTAGGGGAGGGGTGAGGAAAGAGGCAGGCAGGAATGATTTCAGCAGCAGACTGCAGCCTCTCCTGTTTCTTGGGCAAGATCTCTAACTACCTCACTGGAGAGTAGGATGGGGGAGCTTCTTCCAGAGCTTCTTCTGCTTTGCCCACACTGTACCATAAAAAGAAAAGCCCACTGAACTCCCACATTCTCTAGCAGCTTTGAAACCCCCCTTCACAAGTCTATTGTATGATATCCCTAAACACAACAAAGAGTATCTGAAGTCTGAAAGCAGCTTAAAAATAAAAACAACTCAAAGGTAAAACAGGAAGAGAATGGAGGAAGGGGACAGAGTCCTTCCTCTGCTGGCCCCTGGTTGGAGGCAAGCAAAACAGCACACACAGCCTCTTGCTCCACAGCACACCGGTCCATAGCATTCACAAGGCAAACATAGCATCATCTTCCTTTGCTTGCTTCCGATGATGGCTGGCAGCAGGAGGGGAGACAGACGTCCCTGCTGAGGAGCTGGACAAAGTGGGGAGGCGGTCTGCAACTTTTGCTCGCTCTTCCAGAAATTTGTCAAACTCTGAGGGCAAGAGAAGAGCAGAGCATTAGCAAAGAGGGAGGTTTGTGGAAGAGCCACAGTGCTGCTGGGAGCAGTTAAAGAAAAGGGTTGGCTGGCACATCTTACCTTCACTGGTGACACCTTTTCCATCCTCTGATTCCCCCTAGAGAAGAATGAGAAGGGCATGGTTAGAAGGAAGGTAGGTAAAGACATCTCACAGATGTGATTCTTTGCACATGGAGAGACGGGATAGTGCTCCCCCCACTTCCACAGTACTGACATGTTAGAGGGGCCCTGAGCCTCAGTCCATTAGCTATGTCTCCCAGAAGGCTGATTATACTGTTGTGGTATCCCAAAGCCTGCGTCCTTGGCTTTTCCTTCTCTGGTCCCTCCCAGCAGCCTGTGCCACACATGCAGCAATGCCAGCACTGTTACACACTGCCTGAAGTCCAGCCCACAGACAGCTCCAGCAGCACTGCTGGCTCCAGGAAAGCAACCCCTCACTTACCACATCAGTGGACAGCCACTTTTCTATGTCTTCCATGAAATTGGCTTGAGGAACTGGTACCTGGGACAGAAAAGAAGGGATGATGAGGCCAAGAAAATAGAGGATAGTCCAGTAAATCCACTATGCAAAAAGAAAGCCCAGCCCAGAAGCTCACCCTCTTGCTCCACTGTTCAGTCAGCTCAGGCCCATCCAAATCCAGCCAGTGCCACTGCAAAGCTCTCCCAGCTACCAGTGCCATTGCTTACCTGCTTCCTCTACCCCATCCAGACCCAGACACCCAGCTTCCAGGATACATGCCATTAAAAGCATCTGTGGTTTGGTGGTTGGCTTTCGGGTATTAGGCCTGGACCAGACTTTGCTTTTTGGTAAGGATGCACTAGGTGGATATTGGCTGCTTGTGTTAGGCAGCCAGAGAACAAGAGACATGCATTTCTCTACACCTCCTCCCTTCTACAAACCAGTGACTGATGTCAAAGTCTGCGATGCTGAAGATATTGGAGGTGCCAGGTCTGGCAGCACAATAAAGGGGAAAGAGACTTGCCAAGAACTAATTCCCTGGTAGGATCATGGAGCACAGCAGGATTTGACATCACACCAAACTACTGAAACAGACCTATCAAAGAGAAAGTCATCTACGATTAAAGTAAATTTTACTTCCAGTAGGGATGAGGCTAGATCAGAAGAATTCATGGCCCTGTTCAATTTAAACAGCAAAGAGACATATTCCTAGTGGACAGAGATAACCTTGAAAGAAACAAAGTCTGATTCAAAACCCCAGATCCTTTTGTCCAGTCATGAGCTCCTGAACAAAGCTGAGCAAGAAGCAGCCCTTGCTAGAGGCTCCCTAAGCAGAAGCATGAGAGAGTATTTGTGGGAACTTATTTATTAGTTTTCTAATACATATAGCTCCCTTGCCCTCAGGAAAACACCAAGACCAAGAAAAAGAGCAACACCTTTGTACCAAAGACAGGCAGATTTTCCCAAACCAGGGAGCAAGCGCAGACAGTTATCAGAGCTGGCAGATGGATGGATGGGAACGGAAGAGGATGTGTGAGATTAGGGAAGTTTCAAAGCAAACTGGCTTTGCCTACCCAGAGAGGATCTCTTTGGGGTAGAAGTGCATTCAAGCCAACTGTACAGCATGTGGGGAAACTTTCTAGAGCAGACATCAGTCTGGGCAGTGCCCATTACAGGAAGACAGGCTAACAAGCTTCAGACCCAGGAGCTGTCAAAGCCTCTGTGTGCCTGTGGGAATGAAACTGCAGGAATTCCTGCTGCCAAAAGACCAAATTCAACTGCCTGAAAGCTCAATCACTAGCTACAGGAGGAGGCCTTCAAAAGGGTTAAAGTCTGAATGTGTTTTCCTTCAAATGAGGCACCTCATGCTAAGGAGGAGAGACTGCAAGGAGAATGAATGGCAGCAGCTGCCCTCATGATACCACCACCTATTGCCTCTGCTTCAGACACCCACCCCAAAACAGGCCATCCTCTAGCTCAGTGGCACATGCTCTCTTGGCCTCAGAGCTCCTAGGATTTTTTCCTGCACGTTTACTTGAGGAAGGACTGGCACCCTGCCTGCTTCCTTCCCAAACCTGGTCTCCACAACTGGCCCAGCCCAGGGCTGCTACATTTCAGTTAGCAGTATCTGCTGATGTCTGCTGTGCATCCTCATGTGCTGTGCCAGTGACACTTCGGTTTCAGCAGCCCCAGCCTCCTTCCTCCCTGCTGGTGCTCCACAACCTCAGATCTCACCATTCCTTGACGCATCATCCACTTTGTCAGCTGGGCTCCATCACTAGAGGCACCAGACTCCCCCTGGATGAGAGAGAGTCTGCATTGCAGTGTGAGGGAGAGGGGAGGCAGTGGGTTTAGGGTGGGGGAAAGAATATACTAGTACTGGTGGCCTACTTCTCTGATTGCAGAGAGAAGACAACTAGACTTGGAAATTTGCTGAAGAGGAATAAAATATACATTCCCAGGTGGAAATTTCCCTGGGGAAGGACATCCTTCAGGCAACCCCAGACTTTCCATAGCTCCTCACCTCAGGGCTTTAAAGAATGAGGTATGTAGCCCAGCTAGGAAATGCAGGTTGGTGGAGAGTGGGAGTTACTTGACTTTTTCCAAACAGACAGCACTCTTACTGCCTTGGTGAGCCAGGAGGTTGCTCCCATTCCTGGTGATGCACTAAAAGCTGTGGCCACTTACCGCTCCCGTGTTCTGCTGCCGGGCATCCAGGGCACCAGCGAGGCCTTTGGTGGCTTGGGGGTCTTCGTACTTTACCCTGGAAGCAAAAAGTGAGACAACACACACACAGGCTGATGAGATGCCTGAGAGTGAAGAGCAGGAACTCCTAAACATAATATTCAGTTCTTCTGACTGCACAACTTTTCACACCTTGTCTTTCTGCTCCCAAGAGCTTCTAGAAAGGTGTGCAAAGCCCTTATTAAAGGTGTAGCCCACCACAAAACAGACTAATCTACTCACTGGAACATCATTGTGGGGTCCAACAGGACAGCCCTGGCACAGTGACAGAAGAATGACAAGGACTCATATGAAAACTAAGACACAGACTTACAGCTAGGTGCATAACCACAACACTTACCTTCTTTGGGGTGGACTATAAAGAGAGAAAACTAACACAGAGTGACCAGAATATTACAGATATTTTAGAAAGGATTTGAGCAACAAGCCCCTACATACTCATCTATCTTCATAGATACAAACAGCTCAAAAACATCTCTTTAACTGATACCACTCAAGAAGTGATGGTGGCAGAGGCTCACTGGCCTATGCCATATAGGTGAGACTGGATGATCAGAAGAGCCTCTTTTTGCTTCCAGGCCTCCAAATGCACCATTACAGCAACCTCTTTCCACACACAGACACGTCTCACCCATAATTTCCCTCATCCCAATCTTGTGTCCCCTCCAGGCTGCTACCATACATGACAATGCCACACGTCACCATTTGATCCACGCCGAGTAGGGAAAAGTGTCCATGCTAGGAAAATGAAGCCTTTCACAGAAACTCTCCACAAGTATCCTCTCCAGCTGCTCCCAGGCCCCTTTCCACAGATCCAGCAGACCATCAAGTGGAGCTGTTTTTGTTGGGGGCCAGGGGCTTGGGCCACCGTCGCTCAAACTTCTCAAAGAAGTGCTCATCAGTGAAGGGGCCGCTGTGGACAATGGCATCCAGGATGAAGTACAGCGCTGCTATCATGCCACTGATGAGGAAGAATGGCAGGAAAGGCTTGAAGTGCCTCAAGCACTGCCTCGCCGAGACACACATGGGGGGTCAGGAACAAACCCCAGAGGCTCTGCCAGCACGTCCTGTTCAGGAGCTGTAGGGCAATGGGTCTGTTCAAGTGGAGGGAGACACAGAGCAGACGCTTGTGAGTGAAATGTGAAGCCTGAGCCACTAGAGGTTACCTGGCAGGAGTGCAAGTGCAGGCAGATGAAGGGCAGTGAGGAATAAATAGAAGATGTCTTGTTACTTGTGCAGAGATCATAAGCCTCAGCCTGTTAAGGACTGCGCCAGAGCAGAGAGGATACAATTCCACCTCTGTCGAGATCTCCAGCACTGAGCACATACCAGTGGCTCCGGTTTCAGCCCCAGATTGGGTGCTGTTGATACAACCGTTTTTGTGCTGGACTGCCTGTGTCCTCAGGCAGCACAACCACAGTAAAAGCAGTGAGGAAACCCAGGGACAAAACACATGAAGTCATGTGTCGGCCATGTGTTTCCCCACCACATTTACCAGAAGCAGACTGAGGCAGAGGAATGGAAGGACACATGGTTAAGAGACCTTAACTTGACATGTGTAAGAGACCTTAACTTGCTACTGGCCAGCTGCGGAACAAGGCACTCCAGTGGCTGCAGAAATGCAGGAGCACAGGTCTTGGAGGGCTGGAGGTAGCGATGTGCCCCTGGGCTCTGCTGCTTGGTACTCAATGGAGAGCAGTGAATGGCTCTGACAGGCAAAGCAACGTGAGATCAGCCACAGTCTCTAAACCCAGGGGATCTGGTCAGCACAGCTCTTGTCAGCTCCTCCAGAACAAGGGCGCAGGAATCCACTCTGCAGTGGAGAAGACCTCTTCAGTTCAGCCAGTTCTATGGAGACCCAACTCTTAGTGCTTTACACCAGGAGGTCTCAAATGCACCATGGATGAAGGAACATCAGTCCCACTTGCCAACAGGGAAGCTGAGGCACAGAAGAGTACCCTCTTGCAAGCCACAGCTGACTGCACTCTTCCTGCACTCCAGCTCAATACCCTGTTAGGCTGAATCAGTACTCAGCAATTCCCAAATTCAACACGACCCCTGTCAGGGCACATGAGTTAAGAGGCAGACAAGAAAACTGAGACAGTCCCACTTCACACCTTCATCCACAGACACTGAATCTCCCAGAACATGTGGCACCGCAATGCTTACATGCAGGGACCAATTCCTTCTCTCCATGCCTAGGAAGACACTGTGAAGAGAAGATGATGGCAGCAGGAAAAAGGACTGGGAGCACAGAGCTCATCCTACAAACACTGTGCATGTGAAGAGTGCATTTCTGTTGCCTCCTCCTGTCTCCCACGAAGTGCTGCTGTTTGGGGTCATGGCCCCATTTGCCCTGAGCCCTTGTCCTTTGCAAGAAGGCAGGACAGGACAGAGTGAGCTGCTCCACTCACCCTCTGCGCTGCTCAGCCAGCGAGCTGCCACGGGTCAGGGCAAACATGTCAAAGTCTTCTTCCAGCTTGCCAGAAGTGTCGAGGGAGTGCAGCCCTGCACTTACACTGCTTGAGCCCAGGTCTGCGGGAGAGAGAGCAGGGTCAGCAGGCAGCATAGAACAGTAAATGGAGGACTGTGGGCTTGGAGAGTGCTGGATGGAAAACTATCATCAGAACAGGTTAAACTGTTCGAGGCCCACTCCTCCATCCTGCTCCTCAGCTGCAGCACAGTCTGTTCATGTGTGCAGTGTTGTGCGTGAAGTAACAGAAGCAGTTTCTTTGCCTGCTCAGTAGATATTTTTGGCTCAGTTTCAGACAGAAGCAGAAGCATCAATTTACAGATGCTGAAGGCTAGATGCTCCTGACTACCTTAGACAACTCTGGAGGGAATTGCTCCATAACCTGTGGAAGAAAAATAACCTGTGCTTCTGGGCAAGCACCTCTGAGACAGATGAGTGGATTTTCATGACTCAGGCATCATCTGAAAAAAACTTGACTTAAAAAATATCTCAGCTGGCTTGTCTGCAAAAACAGTCTTGTGCCAATTTTCTGCAACTGCATCCAGGCAGTGCTACGTAGACTGATGGTATATCTTGAAGGACCCCCAGGACCCCTCAGGCTTTTTGAGTAAACAACCTGTCAAATCCTGGGTCCTAAGCCCAAGATGCTCACGGCTGCCTTTGCAGCATAGCTTCAGCTGCTCTACTTCTCCCAGACCTCAGTGGTTAGCCTGACACCACACAGCAAGAGAGGCAAGCAGACAATGTTGCCAGGCATTGCACAGGGAGCAACTTTATCCCTGATCCTGATGGAAGGCAAGGTCCTTAGCCACAGACTAATGCTGAGGTCCCTCTTAAATCATGGCCACCTCCTGCATAATGTGAGGTGAGGATGCCAAGGCATATGCATGACTGCCTTGGGGCATATACAAATCTCTTCATGAGTTTATTAGTTGAAAACACATGTCATTTCTCTAGGTTACTCTATGAATCTGACTAAATAATTCTGGGAGATGATTCAAGGGCAGGAAAGTATTTTCAAAGTAGCACAGGAGAAGGACTGAGGGGAAAACCACATGGCAACATACTCATTCCAGCCAGCTGAGAGGAAAGGTTGCTGGTGACTTCAGGCTGTTTCACTGCTGAAGGAGTACTGGGTGCCAGGTCAATCAAGCTGTTCTCTGCCTCATTTGGTGCCTTTGTAGGAAGAAAAAAGAAGACGGTGGAGAATTTCTGAAGCTTGGACACTCTGACCCTACAATCCTGGCTCATTGATACTGGAGAGGAAAGCCCTTCTGCACCCATTAAAAGATATCAGCTGTGAAGAGGGAGAAGAGGGACAATGACCAGAGAACTGGCTGGGAATAGTGTCCCAGGGCAGGAAATGCCTTGGTAGCCAGCCTCCCAGCTCTGCTGGATGTCAATAAGTAGGGTAGATGCTGGTTCAGACGACAGGGTAGTGCTCAGAGAAGGCTTATATGGGAATTGGAATCTCATTAATAAACATAACTGCTCCTGCTCTGCTCTTGTTCTTTGGGCAGGGTGGGAGAGGCTTGCAGTGGGAACTGGGGTGTCCTGCACACAAGGTCGTCTGGTGCAGCCTGGCTGGGACAGCAAAGCCCACCATTTCTAAGTGGAGCAGACTGAACCTCCCTCCAAGTCAGCAGGGCACTGCTGGACCTGCAGGATGCAAACCAAGCTGCACAGACGGGCAGTTGCTCCGAGTTACCTTGACAGGCTGTCCTGTCCGAAGTCGCTCAAACCTGCAAGAAAGGTAACAGGGTGCATTTCAGTAGTGTGGGCTCATTCACCCACAGCCCAAGAGATTTCTTACAAGACTTGGCACAGTCTGCCCTTTCCTACCCACTAGGAAAGGGAAACCATGGCTCAGGACCCAATTTCCCTTCAAGACACCCCAAGAAGACTCAGAGAGTTGATGTCTCCTGAGAGGTGGTGTGAGAAAGCTGCTTAGGATCCTGCAGAATTACTTGTAACCAACAGCTCTCCATACAGTTCATCTGGGGATGAACTCCCCAGACTTCATCTTAGCAAAGAGATGGGTTAGTTGAAATGAAAGAAAAAAAACCAGGAGTGCTGATCCCACCTGGGCAATTTCTTTCTGACCCATCTGCCTCAGGGATAGAAAACCAGCTCTTTCCATGCAGTTGCCTCCTTCTTCTGGGTTATGCCACAGGGACATCTTTATATCCCATCAGGAACTTACACAGCAGTTGTGAAGGGACAGGAATTAGTCAGCAAAAACTGACAACAGGCTTTGTTCTCAAAGATGGATGATACAGACTGATATGTCTCGAGTATTATACTCATGGGCAGATCAAAAGGATGGGATAGGCAGCCTTCAAGGGCAGTGAACTCTTGTGGGAGAGCAGGGAAGAGAAGGGAGGAGAGAGGTACCTTTCATGGCGCAGAAACACGTTATTGAGGTTGTCATTGATGAGGAGCAGCTCCTCAGTGAGTTGCTCATGGAGGACACGGGGAATCAGCTCCAGGACTCGCTGCTGCATTGCTCTGCATGTTCTATTCAGCTCCTGTTCAAAGCAGGGCAAGTTACCACAAAGGTCATGCTACGGCTGAGCACTCACAAACCTGGAAGTCTGACTGGAACACAGACCCCAGAGGCTACTGGGATCTATCAGGAACTGTTGATGGGCAACAAATATTGGTGTGAGAGGTAAACTGAGTCTGAGCTTTACATGGAATAATTGTATGCTTTTTGGGTAACACATCACCCAAAAAGAAAAGCCCTTGTGGACTACAAGTTCCCATGTGAGATGATTCCAGCCTCTGTAGCGCAATTTCCATCCACCATTGAAACTCTACCTTCCCTGTGTCTCCCTTATCCCTTCACTCCCTGATAAGCCCCACACTAAACTGTCCAGTTGTTCCCCACGCCTGGCACGGATCGCGCCTCAGTCCATCAAGTCATTGCTAAATTGTGCCACATGTGCCAGCCCTCCACCCTGCCCAGTGTTCCTTACTTGTAGCAGCTCCAGGTCAGAAGGCTCGGCCTGGGATGGCACCAACTCCGTCAACATCTCCGACATAACCTTTGTGTTCCCATTCACCACTTCCAGCTCACTGCGCAGCTTCCCGATCTGCAAAAGCGAAGGGAAGTGACAGCTCCAGCAGGGAAGGCTGGGGATACAGCTGAGGTAGCTCTGAATGGCAGGAAATGGCACCACGTGTGCATGCATGTTCACAGAGCTGGAGGAACAGCCACCGGGGAGTTTGTCACCATTCATTTTAGCTCTCAGGAAACCCCTCCATTACTTACCATCAAATTGATTTGCTGGTAACAGATGCCAGGCCCTCACCTGGAATCTTTGGCCACTAGCCTAACTTTGACTTTTAATAGCCAGCACAGGATGCTGTAATGATTTAAATCTCTCCTCAGCTAACAGCTCCCGTGTGGTAGCCATTTAAATAGTTTAATTTCCAAAGTGGTGTATGAGAGGGGAAAAAAATTAATTCCCATTCAACAGGAGAGCCTCAGCTAAGTGTGCAGTTGAAGCTTTATCCCTCTGGTTTACAAGCTGCTAATGAGCCTCTTTAGAACAGTTTCTACCCTCTGTTCTGCAAGGGAATGCAAAAATACCGACAGCTGGGGGTTTGGTGCTGAACACGGTGTCATATGAAGTCAAGGTGAGGAAGGAGAAAAGAGGATGGGGAAAAAAGTGAGGAAGCCCTAGTAAGCAGTGAGGCGAGATAAACAAAGATGATAAGGAGGCATCATGTCTCAGCTCCCCACTTCCCTATAGACAGGAGAATTTTCCTCTACCTGCAAGCAGCCCTGACTCAGGAAAACATAACTACTCCATGGCTGCAGTATGCCAGTTCATCACTGTGACCACAACAGAGCTCTGAGGAGCTCTCAAAGGACTGTGCTTTAGAGGAACAGCTCCTTGGAGACAGAGGCCAGGGCAGGACCAGGACTGCAGTCCCAGAACAGTGTTTGTGAAATAGCCTCAAACACAGGCAGAGTCAGCAACATCCTGGGACTTGTGTCCAACTCACCTGCTCTGGTGTGGGTGTGATGGGCCCATCGCTGGATGTGCCTCTCCCGGGGGGCAGGGTGACAGGGTGGAGGATGGACTCCATCTGCTGAGGGGAGCTGACTGCGGGTGAGTTCTGTCCAGACTGAGAGTTGGAGCTATACACAGTCTACAAAGGTGGGGAAAGTGACAGAGAGAAGGAGATATTAGACACTCACACTTGACAGGGAAGTGCAACTAGAGGAGAAATATTGATGGCAACTCCCCATCTGCTTTCAACAGCTCTTGGCTGTCCTGGAGCTTCTCACCACCCAAAAACACTCTAAATGCAAGATAAAGTTCCTGATATCCCCTCATTGCTCCAGACTGGCAGCTGCCCAACATTCTTCTCCTCAGCAATACTCCCATACCCTCTGTGGTGTGTGGATGGGTGACAGCATGTCCAGATCAGTCATGGGGAACTCCAGGCCCTTCCGTCTCAGGTCTTCATAGACAGCAACGACGCCAGTCAAGTCTGGAGAGCTGCGGAAGGCATCTGCCCAGGACTGGGGAGAAGGAGACAGTACAGTCCATCACCATATCCAACAGCCTTCTGTACAAACACCTAAAGACACACACTCTCTGGACTGGTGCAGATGCTTACACTTGTTGGCTCACCTGGATGAGGGTCAGCACCTTGTCATGCACTATGGCAGGTGGATTGTTCTTTGGCAGGATTGTTCTCACCAGGACACCTTCTACAAAGTCCTGGCTGGACACAAGGACGTGGAAACGATGGCCACAGTTCTTGACGCAGGTCTCCAAGACCTTCAAAGGCAATGAAGCATTAGCTGTAGCCTTCTCTGCCCACGTGTGTTAGCCTTGTTGGCTTTAGGTACATGTGTCTGTTCAGTGTGTGTGCTAAAACTTGTGTTCAGCACTCAGCTTTACAGCAGGGTATCACAGAGCAGAGAAAGAGCCCTGATCACTCACCGTCAAAGCCAGCATAACTTCATGGAAGTTCTTATTCCCTACAATTCTCTTCTTAATGGCTCGGAAGGCATCTTTGGGCCTGAAGGAGAAATAAGATGAAGACAGATCATCAGAAGGTTGAGGCAAAGAAAAACAGCCACTGGTTCTGAATGTCTCATACTCAGCAGGTGTCCCTCCTCACCATGTTTTCAGGATGGCTTGAAGCAGTGACTGGTAAAGCAGCTTCTGCTTGTGGTTCTGCAAGAGGAATGGGGTTGGCTGATCACAGAACCATTTAGGTTGGAAAAGACCTTCTAAGGTCATCAAGTCCAACCATAAACCTAACACTGCGAAGTCCACCACTAAACCACGTCCCTGAGTGCTGTTACTGAAATTGGAGGCCTCTGTGCTGATGTCTGCAACAGCTCAAGGTGTTCAGGACACAACATAGAACAGAGTAAAAACAATGCTAGAAACACACTCCTTGGGGGTTTTGCTCCTTGGGGGTAGAGCAAAATCCCATGGCAGAGACTGAAGAGGAAGAGATCACAGAAAAGCTTGGCATGGGTTAGAAATAGGAAGGAGAGAGCAAGCTGCGGCAATTCCTGTGTTGCTTAAAGAGGAGATGTTTAACATTTCCCTGGAGACAAGGGGGCTCAAAAGCAGCAGTAGAAATGCAGTGGCAAAATCTTGCCTATATTGCAGGTGGGTACAAGAGCAACAGCATAGCAGGGCCTCATGAACCACGGTCTCAGATCACTGTGGTCTTAAGAGGGCACAAATGAACCAACATGCTCTAGCAGAGCACAGGAAGAGAAGCTGAGCTGGAAGAGCAGCAGTGCTGGAGAAGAAAAGTGGGGTGGAGACATTGAGGCAGTGAGGAGGGCAGGAGTGTATTGGCCTGTGGAGCCGCATGGTGTCAATGGATGGGGATTAGCAGGGCCATGGGAGAGCCTGTCCAGCTGTGTTGTCAGGTGCCCAAATCTGAAACAACTGGCCACAGCTCAGGCCTGAGAGCTGTGGACAGAGACAGGTGTATTTGCACCATGGGGATAGTGGAAAAGGAGTGGTGACAGATCTGTAAGTAGAGATGTTTGACTTTGTTTCCATACAACTGTGAAGCTGAAAACTGGGCTTGCTAATCCTCTGTCAACATCACTGTGGGGTAGGACAGCAGGAGTGAAACCAACATGTTTTATTCCATGTAGCACCTTCTTTTTTACATGCTGCTCTCGACATCTCCACTGTGAGAAGGAGCATTCTCCCTTGAATTCACTGGCAAATCCCCAGCTCCAGAGTTAACAAGTCTGGCAGATTGATGAACATCTCCCTGCAGGGAGAGGGAGACAAGAGCTCCCCCACCCACTTTGTGTGTGAGTGACTGTACATGAAAATACCAGAGAAGAAACCCAAGAAAGACTGGCACAGTGAGAGGACTGAATAGCAGCCTGAGATTTTCCCCTCTCCTCAGTCACCAGCCTTTAGATTTTTACATTCCCAGAGGAGAGAAAGAGAAGGGTATGAAGGGGGAATAAATCAAAGTAGAAGAAATGCAAATATACCTTTTGGAGATGGGAGGCAGCCTGGCTTGAACAGAGGGTTGTCTGGGGACCCTGAAGGCCTGTTTGAATGGCTCCTAGCACTCACCAAGATTATAGAGAAGCATCTAATATGTGCTCTGACAGCTTTGCTATGTCTCTAGGTCTCCTAGCAGAGCCTTTTCTCAGGGATTGTTGGGAAGCCTAGCTTATTACCTCCACCAGTGCATGCTACCACTGCAGCCTAGGGATGTGGTGTTACAGGGAGTGCAGGGATCTGCCACTGGATATGGACCCTTGCCAGCTGCCTTACCCTTCTTCAGTCTCATTAATGATGTCACAGATCTCCATGTTGAGAGCCCAGTCCTCACTCCGCAGGGACCCATCAGTAGCTCTCTCTGGAAAACAGAAACCAAGACAGAGTTAAGAGCAGCCCTGGCACTCTTTAGCTAACCTCACACAAGACCCCAGACCCCAGCTGTTTCTCCCTGGCTGCCACTACAACATGCAAGGAGGCTAATCCATATGCAAATTCCAGGTTACCAAGTGCTCCCCACTAGGTGTCACCACGACAGAGCACATGGCTGGGATGGTGGGTGCCCAACTTCGCCCATGGCACCGACGCTACCGACACACAAACACTCTGCATGATCTCAGGTGTCTTGCACACGAAGGGAAGGGGCTCAGCGTGACGTCAGCTCCAGAGCTGGGGAAAAGGGGGCTTATTTGCTTTGTTACTGCAAGGCCAGAAACTGTGAGTTCGGCCCGCTCACGCTGATACGGATCTAATGCCAGTAGCACCAATTCTTGGTTTGTACCACATAAGGAGACAAAAGAACCAACCCCCCCTTTTTTTTTGTACAGCAGCTCTATAAAAATAAACAAGCAAACATAGGAAACCATAACCAGGGCTTCCTCTTGTTTAACATTTACACCTCTCCCCTGAACTTCTGGCCTCTAGGGAGTGTGGGCAGAAGCAAACTGCAGGCTGAAGTTGAAGCAATATTGTTTCAGCTTTGATTGTGTCCCCTTTAATTAGGAATTCCTCAGTCAGCCTTGATGTTATTTATTCAAGGCAGAGATTTAGGAAATGAGCAGCTATTACTGGGAGCACCAGTGTCTCCACCCTGTAATCATCCATGTCTCAGTCCCAGCCATGCCACTGACTGATGCCTTCAGGGACACCACCAGTAGCTGGGGGAAAGAGAACTGCCAGTGGGGCCAGCAGGACCCAGGCACTCCCGAGACCACAGGGAAACACAGAGATGCAGCAAATGGCAAGCAGAGGACAAGAACCATCCTTTCCAGTTCTCTCATCCTACAAAACACTTGACTTAGCACCAGGGCAAGAGAATTAAAACTGGCCAGACCAGTTTAGCACTTACCAGGTGCTCTTCAGGAGAGCTCAGTCCCAGCAAGGTACTTACAGAAGTACCTGCATTTTCAAAACTGCTCTCCCTGCAAAATCTGGAGCTGTCCCTTGCTGCTGTGGTCTACCCCTTTTGAGAGGTCCTTCCTCTGCAGTGCTGCCTTTTTCTGCTTTTGGCCCATCAGCTAATGATTCCTGTGTGGGAGTGAAATTAAATGCCCATTCATGCAGTAACGGGATAAGGCCATAACACAGGAAGAAGAAGATTTTTTATCTCCTGCCTGGGTAAGCACATCCATCATGTCCTGTTAAGGGTCAGGCACAGAGCTATTCACACCACTGTGCGATGCAGCCTCTTATACACGTGTCCCTCCCACAGACTGCACACCTCAGTGTGAAGCTATCTGCATCTTATCACAATCCAGCCACCACCTTTTCTGTTGGTGAAATACATTCAATACAGAATGTATTGATTACACAGTGATTACGCTGATGACATTGTGGCCACAGCCAGATGGAAGAGGGCAGACAAGGGAAGGAGAGTGGCAGAATGTTCTTGATGCTCTTCTACCTTTCTGAAGGTCTGGCTATTACTGGAATAACCTTAAGGCTCCTTGATTCAGGTAAACTTTTGTCACTTTGAGTATTAACTTTACATAGGGATTCTGATCTCTGGCAGATCCAAGCTACCTCAGTGAGGCACAAGAGGAAGCATTGCACTGGGTGCTGTGGTGGAGAATACATCCAGGGCAATGGGCATGTCTGGTGCACCAGGGCATGTACCAGTCAATGGGGGAAACTGTGCTAGCACATGAGGGAAAATATTTTCCACTGGGGCGCCTTTGGGATCAGTACTCAGTACAACATCAGAGCTCCAGGTTTCCTCCTGCCCTGGGACACCAGCCTTGCTGTCAGGCAGGTTGCAGCTCAGGTCAGTCTGATGGGTTTGGCTCACGTGGTCACAAAGCCACCCCTCACTTGTGCTCTCCTCCGGGATCCCCTGCTCATGACACATCATGGTTTGAACAAGCCAGAAGTTTCCCTGCACTGTTTGCTGCCACTGGCAATGAATCACAGAAATCCATTACACAGGGGTCGCTCTGCTGAAAGGGAAGTCAACATCCACTCTTTTCACTGCACATGGAAGGAAAAACCCACAACTCAGGAACAGGGCTGAGCCTGCCTGAAAGCTCTCAGCTACAAAAAGAACAAAGGACAAAATAAAACCTGCATTTAACCATCAATCCTTGCTGTTCAAATCTCCCCAACCTTCCTTTGCATTGTACACAAACATGAATTGGATCTGCAAACACCCTTTCCTCACTTACCAACGTTTGGTAGCACACTGTAACCTGCTCCTCACCACCCTTTCCCTCCAAATGCACCAGTCCTGCCAAGGTCGAGCAGTAGGTTTGCTTTTCAGAGAGAAATGCAAATAAACCATGTGTGCTGCTTCACCTGGCTGGCCACTTAGGGGAAAACTGGGCTTCCTCAGAAGTGACACACCCTGCCCCGCTGTTACCCCACAAGACAGCGGTCATCCTGCTACTGTCACCCCAGTTCATACACTCATCAAGGGAGAGCTGCAGGAAAGCAGCAAACCTGCCATAAACTCAACACAGGCTCACAAAATGCAAAGCTGGAAGTACAGTATTAGAGCATATGGAAAGCAGGAATTTGACCCTGAGGCAATTCCAAGGACAAAATGCTTGACTTTACCCAGTACAAATTAAGGCCTGGCCTAGCTGGCATTGGGAGAGCTGGAGCTAATGCTCTTCTAATCCTCCTTGCTCTCTTCCAAGCTGTAAGAGACTGTCCAAGCCCAGTAAGATATGGAGTTTTCTCCGAAATCCTGAACTTTACCCTTTTGTAAAGCCTGCAGAAGGGAAAGAAACAAAGTCTAATTCATTAGTCACATGAAGGATCAGGGCGTCTGGCCCCATTTCATGAGCTGTAATTAGCACATGAGCTGCCTGCTCCACACGAAATCTGAGCCCGGGATGGCTGGGGACAGCGACAAGTCCCTAAAAAGAGCGAACACAGAAGGCAGGGCACTACCACGTGCCCAGCACTCGGCCTGGTGGGACTCATCAGGCAGCATCTACTTCTGTGTGTTACCAGCTGAGCCTGACCTGCAGCAGAGAATTCCCCTGGCAGAGGATATCGCGAGCCTGTGAGTGCCGTCCCCCTCCAAGCCCCAAACCAACTGGCCGCTGAATGTACAGGAGGCCCTTCACGGGGCCGCTCCAAAGCCACACTGTTTTGGCAGCCAGTCCGGCTCCCCGGGTGTGACAGCACTGGGGTTTGTCTGATTCCAGTCTGCTGCCTCACAAATTGCTCAGGTCGACCCAGAACCGCCAAGGACTGTGGTACGGGTTGAACCAGAGCATCGGCTCTTTTCCTGCGTGGCATTTGATGTGCTCCTGCTGACTGCAGCTAGGTGATAAAAGTTATTTGGAACCAGCAGATAACAAAGAACTCAGAGCTTGGCATAATTGGCGCAAAGGAGCTGTACATTGCTTTGTGCTATGAGTACATTTCACAACTTAGCTTCTTTTCTAGGTTATTGTCTCTGTCCTGGTGGCAGGGCAGAGCACACTCTGGGGCTGGGGATCCCATTCAGCTGTCCCTGTAGCAGCACACCAGCACTGCAGTCAGTAGGGTCGGGAAGTACAGGAGCCAGGGACAGAAGGTACTGTGCAGGCTCCTGTCCCCTTTGCTCCCCATTCCAGACCTGGAGCACCCATAACCAGCCAGATGCTGCTCAGAAACCCTTTGCCCGTGATATGTTCTGCCCCTCCTCCAAGTGAAGCCTTCAAACAGTGCTCCCTGCAGTGCTTCTTGCTGGCTCTAAGTTCCTCAGCAAAGCCTCAAGCACCTTCTCATCCATTTCAACAGGTGTTTGAGGGCACCAGCAGTTCATTGTACGAGACAGCTTAGGTTCAGCAGAAAGCAATTCAAGAATCCCTTCTCCCAACTTCCCTTCAGTTCACAAACTCACAAGGCCAAATCAGCATCCTGCACAAGCCTCATGCTTTTACTTTCCTTGAAGGAACTTCAGCACCAGCTCTGTCAGGGCTTCACCATTTAGCTATATCCTTCCCCCAAAGCCTGAGAGGACAACATGCTTTCTAGAGACCAGAGATATGGCTCCAAACCTAATTCAAGGATGGTGATGGACACAGACTGTGCTGACATAGTGGTGTGGGTATTTGTGTATCTGAACTCCTGCTCCTTTCCTGTGAATCAGCTCAAATTCTCAGGGATCAAGTGACTCTTCAACTGCTGCCTTTGCCCCCTTTCCTCCAGACAGAGCAGGCACAGAAGACACGGCAATGCCTTTTTGAGAAGCACAACCTTGCAGGGACCCACAGAGCCCACAGAGGGGTGCAGGAACTCCTGCAAGGTGGGATCCAAAAGGTTGTGGGGATTTTTCTGGCATATTGTCTTGCATCTGCCTCTCTTCCTCATCCAGGAGCCTTTCTTACTCGCTCCCTCTTTACAGTCTCAACTCTTCCTGGTCCTCCTGCTTAAAATAAACCCCATCCATAAAAAAAAATCTGTCATCTCTGTGCTACAGCGTTACTTCTATCCCTTGCCTGCCCTCACTCACAGAAATAACCTGCTTCTGTCCCTTTTGGTATTGCTATAATTACTAGTTATTTTAGACTTCCAGGGTGAGGAGAGAGCATTGGTTGTTTCTTCTCCATTCTCTCACTCAGAGAGAATTCACCTCCTTGAAATTAGATTTTCCATTTTGAAAATGGAGAAAAGCTTCTCTTAGCTCCTAGATGGAGGTGCAGTGGATTTCCCTTTTGAAGGGGGAATCTGAACTATGATGCTTTATCACTCTTTGGAAATTTTCCCACTGGTGTTTAAAAAAACCTGCCACACAACAGAAGCAAAAGCTAAAAAACCCAAACAAGCAAGTCTGTATTCCTCTTACTTGGGAAGAGACACCACAGTGCAAAAAACAGGACAGAGGCAACTTTTGTGACTAAATCTCAAAACTGTGAGTGAGAAACTAGAAAACCTACTCCTCTGCAACTGACTCATTCTGCGACAGATCACTGACATTATCTGGGCATTGCTTTCCTAGTCAGCAGAATAAATGGGTCTTACTAGATTGACATTAATGAAGGAATTTGAGAACGTTGCTGCAGTGTGCCACAGAGGATTTTTTTTTATTATTCCTTAGCCTTCATCTAAAGCTATTTTAGACTTCATAAGCTATATCAAGCATATGTGACTTTGCCCAAATAATTTACAAGGACACAGCATTATCTTTCTGCAGACAGCCCAGAGCAGCAGCACTGTGCAGGTTCAGTGATCAGGCTCATGGGTTGGACACGCAGCTGCCACGGACTTACCAAACGAGTATGGGTAAGAAATGTTTGCATCCCAAATTAAGCAGGGAAGATAGCATTTATCCATGTCCCCAGGATGTTGATAGGCAGTGTTCAAAAAGAGAAAATATTAATATTTTCAGTCACCAGCCCTTTCAAGTCCTCCACAGAGTTCCTTTCTCACATGCTGTAATTCCTCCACCCCTTTGGACTCTCATAACCCCAATCAACCCCATTCACTAAGATCTCCCTACTATCACACCTCTGCTACTAAGGCTTCTCAACTCCTCTCTGACAACACTTTTGAAACACCTTTTCTTTTTTCCTCTTCTTTGCTGTTGGTTTGTTGCTTGGGAATCCCTTATTAAATTGAAGCAAAGCCTAGAGGGAAGGCACTTACAGCCTGGTTACTATACTGACCAGAAGATCTGTGAGGCAACCTTCAGATTGCCTCTACCCAAACACAAGGGCATATCTGATACACTCACTGAGGGAACAAAGAGCATTCATTCAGGAAAGGGTAGGAGGCGGCTTCTCCTGGAATGTGTGATGAAACATGTGATGCTCTTCTGGGGGCATGTTGAAGATCATCTGCAGGATTTTGATAACAGAAAGTCTTCCCTGATGATCCTTCCCCCATCTGGCTGTAATGCATCTCACCTATCTGTCCCAACACCAGAGTGGCACATCACAGTGCCCCTGACACACTTTGGGACAATGTTAGGGTAGCCTCTAAAATCATTATAATAAAAGCATTACTTAAAGCAGCTGCTTGCCCTCTTCCCATCCCAGACACAGCCACTTATTCACCCTTGCAAGCACACCAAAAAGACTGATGTTGGGACCAGATGTTCACAGCAAAGGTCTGACACGTGATGAACAGCAAGAGTGACCAAGTGAATAAACTTACATGCAGAGAGTTTAAATGGGCATCAACCTTCAAGCACAACTTGAAGGCCCTTAGGCAACACAACATGGGAACAGAGAGTCTTCATTCTAAGCATTTTAAGAACTGCATTGCTGTTCTGACACCAGTGCGGCTGTTGCCGCTCTCAAACTGCAGCATCTCTGCTCCACTTTCTCAGACCACATCCTTCTCCCATGTTCCCTGAGCTGCCTTGAGCACAGGGACTGTGGGACACCGCGTGCCCATGGGCCTGCCAGGTCACAGGCTGGGTGCTGTGGTCATTGCCGGAGCTGGTGCTCCATGCCATGAGCCAGTTCGTGCTGCAGGAGCCAGGGCATGGCCCTGCCAGGCACCACTTGTCCCACAGCTCAGTGCGGGGAGGCTCAGGGCGCACAAACACCCACAGCTACCCAGTGCAGGAGTCCTTTGGGTAGGGGACACTGGTCTGAATGGGTGAGTCGTGTGCCCCAGAGCCAGCCCAGCCTGAAGCTGCTGTCCCCACAG
>VZTH01005795.1:87275-102804 GCA_013397815.1 Aleadryas rufinucha
GCCCCGCCGGGCCCCGCTGTGACGCCACCGGCCGCCGCCCGGACCGGCCCCGCCGTGCCACGGGCTGAGTGAGGCGCGGAGCGGCCGCGGAGGGGCGGCGGCTGCCGGGGCAGGGCGGTGTGCAACCCGGCGGGTCCCCGGTCCTGCTGGCTCTTAGCCCCCGGCCGCAGGAACCGAGGGGCTCCCGCCGCCGAGAGCCTCCGCCGCTTTCTGCAACCACCCCGAACTCGTGCCGAACACCCGGGAGCCTGAGCGGTGCCCAAATTCTGGAAAGCCTGTGGCGATGGGTTTTTAGTTTTCCATAGCCCGGTGTGGGAGCGTACTCGTAGGAGTTAGGAAGAAATTCTTTACTGTGAGGGTGGTGAGGCGCTGGGACAGGTTGCCGAGAGTTGTGGATGCCCCATCCTTGGAAGTGTTCCAGGCCAGGCTGGATGGGGCTTTGAGCAAACTTTTTTTGCGGAAGGTGTCCCTGTCTGTGGCAGGGATGTTGGATCTAAATGATCTTTAGGGTCCCTTCCAACCCAAACCGTCCTATGACTCTACACAGGGTGGTTGGTAAAGGCACGTTCTGCGACGTGCTCCCGGCCCAAGCAACTGCCCTGCCCAGGCTGAGGCTGCAATCAACCAACACCCATACCCGGAAAATGGGGACGTCTTAATAACCAGCACAAATCCTGCTCTAACACTGCCACGCCTGACATCCCGCGTAACACTCGAGGCCCGTGTATTGGTGTCACCTGAACGCCACGAACCTGAACTGAGGTGAGGCAGCAGGGAAGACAAATGCCCTGGTGTTACCTGCAGTGCTCCATGGTACATCTCCCTTCTGGGGGGTCCCAAGCAGGCAGGAACCTGAGCAATAATTTGGATGACCTGTGCTGCTGGAAACAGTACAGCTTGCCTGCCAACTGAGTGAGTTTAGCAGGGTTAGGGTTGGATGTGTTTTGCTGAGAAACACTAAATACGAGTAGTAACAACAGCTGCAGAAAACAGCACGTGCCAGAAATGAACAACAATACTCCAGAAGTTTAAAAAAAAAAATTATATTGTAAGTACAGTACAAAAAAGTCTGTGCATAATTGTAATGTAATCTGGACCAAACAGCAAAGAAATAACAAAAATATAAAAACTGCTAAGTCTTGACAAAGTTTTCCCTATAGTACCAAATACCACAAGATACAGATTATACAAAGTGTACAAATTTTAATAAAAATACAATACACCAGGGTTGTGTGTGTTTTTCACTCTTCAAGAGTTTTCTGTTGTACAGAGGACAAAGCTAAAGCTGATCCCCTTCTGTTTCTTCAAAGGCAGATCTACCCCTTCACCACAATGCCTTTAACTGTGAAGGGCTGGAAAGAGCCGGTTAATTTCTGCTGCTCACAACAGCAGATGCTTTAATATGGGCCAGGATCTGAAGCAGGGTTGGACTGCCTCCCTCCTGGGGCCTTCCTAATTCCAGCCTCATTGGGATTTGTCCTAAGATGTTAAAATGTGTGTTCTGGTCTGGTGGTCTGAGAAACTTCTGCGCCTCCTCTGCTGAGAAAACCCCTCAGTGCACTGAGAAAAGATCTGTAAGAGACAGACTACCTTGTACAGGTACATCGGGGGAATACGTGGCAAAGAGGCATGGGGAGAAAAACCCTCCTCCACACTCCAGGATTTAATTTACTTCTGATTTGGGGCTCAGCCACAGTGAGGGACAGCTCACTTTCAACTGCCCTGAAAAACAGAAGCTAGACTTACTTGGAAGTAAAAAATGCCTCTTCTGTAATTTTAAAACTTTGCTGTCACAGAGCTGATAAGGCCTGAGGTCAAATGATNCAGTCCCACAGCCCCGCTGTCCCTGCGGCCCCTGCTGACCCCTGTCCCACAGCCCCACTGTCCCTGCTGACCCCTGTCCCACAGCCCCACTGTCCCTGCTGACCCCAGTCCCACAGCCCCGTTGTTCCACGGCCATCCCTCGTGCCACCGCGGGTCACGCGCCCCGCTCCCGCCCGGCCGCGATAGGCTGCCCTGGCTGGAGCTCAGCCAATCAGCAGCTCTCCGAAGCCCCCGAAGAGGCGCGGGCGGGAATGGTCCCGAGCCAATCACGGGGCTCAGCGGTGCCGGGGGGCGTGGCGCGGACCACCGGCCTGCGGCCCCTTTAAGTGAGCAAACTTCACCTCGCCACCTCGAGACCCCCTCGCGCCCCGATTGGCTGGCGGGGCCCCCGACGGAGCCGCCTCGGGCTGCGCGCTCACTATTGGTCGGCGACACCCGTCAGTCAGAGTGGAGCTCTCCTCTGATTGGTCGGCGCGCTGTTGGGCCCGCCGCGGAGGCGGGGGCCGGCGCTTCCCCGAGGAAGGGTCCGGCGGACGCCCCGGGGGGCGCGGGGTCGGGCTGGCGAGAGGGNTGACTCTACACAGGGTGGTTGGTAAAGGCACGTTCTGCGACGTGCTCCCGGCCCAAGCAACTGCCCTGCCCAGGCTGAGGCTGCAATCAACCAACACCCATACCCGGAAAATGGGGACGTCTTAATAACCAGCACAAATCCTGCTCTAACACTGCCACGCCTGACATCCCGCGTAACACTCGAGGCCCGTGTATTGGTGTCACCTGAACGCCACGAACCTGAACTGAGGTGAGGCAGCAGGGAAGACAAATGCCCTGGTGTTACCTGCAGTGCTCCATGGTACATCTCCCTTCTGGGGGGTCCCAAGCAGGCAGGAACCTGAGCAATAATTTGGATGACCTGTGCTGCTGGAAACAGTACAGCTTGCCTGCCAACTGAGTGAGTTTAGCAGGGTTAGGGTTGGATGTGTTTTGCTGAGAAACACTAAATACGAGTAGTAACAACAGCTGCAGAAAACAGCACGTGCCAGAAATGAACAACAATACTCCAGAAGTTTAAAAAAAAAAATTATATTGTAAGTACAGTACAAAAAAGTCTGTGCATAATTGTAATGTAATCTGGACCAAACAGCAAAGAAATAACAAAAATATAAAAACTGCTAAGTCTTGACAAAGTTTTCCCTATAGTACCAAATACCACAAGATACAGATTATACAAAGTGTACAAATTTTAATAAAAATACAATACACCAGGGTTGTGTGTGTTTTTCACTCTTCAAGAGTTTTCTGTTGTACAGAGGACAAAGCTAAAGCTGATCCCCTTCTGTTTCTTCAAAGGCAGATCTACCCCTTCACCACAATGCCTTTAACTGTGAAGGGCTGGAAAGAGCCGGTTAATTTCTGCTGCTCACAACAGCAGATGCTTTAATATGGGCCAGGATCTGAAGCAGGGTTGGACTGCCTCCCTCCTGGGGCCTTCCTAATTCCAGCCTCATTGGGATTTGTCCTAAGATGTTAAAATGTGTGTTCTGGTCTGGTGGTCTGAGAAACTTCTGCGCCTCCTCTGCTGAGAAAACCCCTCAGTGCACTGAGAAAAGATCTGTAAGAGACAGACTACCTTGTACAGGTACATCGGGGGAATACGTGGCAAAGAGGCATGGGGAGAAAAACCCTCCTCCACACTCCAGGATTTAATTTACTTCTGATTTGGGGCTCAGCCACAGTGAGGGACAGCTCACTTTCAACTGCCCTGAAAAACAGAAGCTAGACTTACTTGGAAGTAAAAAATGCCTCTTCTGTAATTTTAAAACTTTGCTGTCACAGAGCTGATAAGGCCTGAGGTCAAATGATATTTCAGTTGTTCTGCCTACTTTCACAAGATAGCCTCTTTCTACAAACACTTAGAATCTTCCTGGTGTTTCCTTACACAATGCCCATGCTTACTACGATACATAGAGTTGATTCCTGCAGGAAGTGAGGTGAGGCAAACTTGATTCACATTTTCCACACACTGTTGGCTGAAGGAGGAAGTTTTGCTTTTAAATTATGTATATATATATAAATATATACACACACAGAGAGAAATATACAGGATAAATTAAAATCTGTTACAGATATTGGTAAAAGTTAAATACATGTGACATGAACACCACATACACATACATACACACAGACAAAAGCCTAAACAGGAATCAAGTGTTCTCCTGCCGCTCCTCTTCCAGAGGAGCAGAAAACCAAACTCCAAGTATGTGGCTGGAAGGAAGGGAAACCAGTCCAATCAACCCACATGTGCCTTACTCGCCTGTAACTGCTTCACACTGGCCACTGGTCACTGCCTTGCAGCAGCACCACAGCTCCTGAAATAGTGCTGGTAAGAGGGATGGGGGATGAGCCATTTCACAAAACAGGTGCAAGATGGACAGAAGCAATCCAAGTTTTTCCCATCTGTTTCTCTACTCCTCTCCATCAAAGCAGGCTGACCATGCTGTGCAAAAATCAGCAGGAGGTTCATTCTCTCAAGCCAATGCAATGGGTTGATACATTGTGCTAATGATGATTTGAGTATGAGTCCACAAGGAAAAATTAAACTTGTTGTCATCTTCTACTTCACTTCAAATGCCAGCTACCAGACCAGCCAGCTGACACTGACAACTTTCAGTTACTACTGACTGAGGAGCAGGGGTCGGAAAAAGTGACCAGGAGACAAAAAGCTATCCAGCTTTCCCCTCAAGAAGTGGATTTTAAACAGAAAAAGAGTTACAAATAGGGCTGGTGAAGAATTCAGTTCTGTTCATTGGTCCAAAATATGTTGTCATCTCTACCTGCTCACAGAATAGCAGAATACTTTAGTTTAGGCAGGGATACCAGGAGGTCATCTGGTCCATCTCCCTGCTTAAAGCAAGTCCAAATAGAGCAGGCTGCTCATTCAGTTTTTGAGTATCATCAAGGAAGGAGAGTCAAGAAGCTCTCTGGGCCACCTGTTTCAATGACCCCTCTCACGGCGACAGCTTTCTTTACCGAGAAGTCCATTCTCTGTCTGCTTCCCCCACTAAACCTGAAAAAAGGGCGAATATCTCAAAAGCTTTCTGAATTCTTCATACAAAATACTTTCAGATTGGAGGACATTTCACCCACCAACACAAAAGGGTTTTCTCAGCTTAACTTCACAACTTTTCATAAAATAGAAGTCAAATAGTTACAATCCTATGTATATACTATACATATATAAAACTTTAAAAGCCTCCACATGGAGCCTTTCGGGAGCGCCGGCGTAGTGCATGTACACAAGTCAGTTACGCAGAGGTTGAGTACATCCCAGGATCCTTTCCCATCAAAGTCCAGGCATGATGTAGGCAATGTTGTCTAGTGTGTTTGACTGGGAAAAGAAATTTGGTGGTTTTTAGTGTCAGGTAATAACTTGAAATCCTTAAAAAATGGCACAAGTGAGGGTACTAAGCATAGTCACTTGTGTTACAAGTTATCATAGGATGAGACAACCAAATCTGCCTATTGATCACCTTCAGTAGAGTGTCAGATGGGAAAAAGAACCGCCCTTCAGTTTTTCTTGGAAAACTTAACAGAATTCTGAGAGTAAGAATCCTTCTCACGCACATCAGACAAAAGGAGCCAGCTGTATGTTCTTCAGATGCAGTGTTTTAGTAAGCTGAAGCCTGTGGTAGCTGAAGGAGGCCTTAGGAACAGCACCTTTAACTGAGAGACGAAGCTGGATCTGCACCAGTTGTGATTCTAGCATTTAGCAATGCCACCTACTGTCCGAAAGATAAATTGCAACACAACCGCTGGAGTTTATGCGTGTCTTAAAACACCACTGTCGTTATATACCTGACTGTGAAAATCAGATTTATTATCAGCTCCTGAACACCAGCTTCCACAAGTGAAGGGCAGCTGCCACAATTCACCTAAAGCTCCATTGCTCCTTATAACAATAAGTTGATCAAGTTTCCAATAAACGCACCACTAGTCATGTAGCGTCACTGCTCTGAATTAACTTGGCAAGCAGGAAGGAAAAAAAGCATCGGAGTTTTTCCACGGCTTAAGATGGGAACACCCCACTGACTCAGCTTTTGTGCACAGAGCCAGTTTGTGGGAGTTCACAGACTAAACTGTCGACTTTGTTCCTGTTGTTGACAGTCCATTCTCTTAATGAATAAACGTTTGGGCTGCCCTATTATGACATGACAATTGATATCCCAATTTTGTTGTCCTCTCTGTCAGATTGTTTTTAGTCTCTTAACTTTTCAGACAGTATATTTTTGATTTTTGCTCCTCTCCTTTGCTGCTTTATTCATGTCTCCTGTAGGAAGTATGACTCCTGATGGCTGCTGCCATCTTAATCTATGTCCACATCAGGCTACATAGATGCCCCAAGCTGTTGCTAAATCAGACCTCAATATTAAGAGTAGCTTAAAGTGGAAAAGAGACTGTAGTTATGCAGCTCCTTATGACAGAGACTAATTTTCTTTCCTCAGAGAAGGTTTCAGCCACTTGTAAAAGATGCTACACTATCACTTTAGGAATCCTGAGATCACAAATTGTTTTTTATGCAACTGAAGGAAAAACAGTTTGTTTCATACAAAGCAGCTAGAAGGTGGGTTTTATTTTTACAGAAAATTAGAACTTTCAGAAATACTGGTATACTTGTATTTGATTCAGACTGACTAACTCCATCACTAAAACAGGACCTACCCACACTGCAATCAATGCTACAAATATTAGGTCAGTTGCCAGTGGGAGAAAAAAGGTTGCACAATACTGTACAACGGTAATATCTGTAAGAATTTCAATAAATATTCCTCTATAAAAGTGCATGACCAAGACAAATTTTCTTATTGCATTGGAATTATAATTACATTACACTGATTAATCAAAAAATCTCTGTTTAGACTCTATTGAAATTAACAGTGCTAGAAGGAAAATAATCACAAAGAACTCACCAAAACATGCTTCGGGCAGCCATTCAACTCAGGTAGTTGTGTGGTCAGACATGCCAACGGGCCCAAAGCACAGATGATTGAATCCAGGAGTACTGACAAACTTCCTGAAACAGCCACCATTCCCTGGTAGTGAGGAAAGAAAAAAATTGGATAGGGATGAGTAGTGGATCTTTCTCAACTGTATCCATTCTCATGCAGATACAGTATCTTCAGCTCCTCCAGTCCACTTCCACTGTTAACACAGTAACAAAACTGTGCCTTGCGCTTCACAGAGAGACTGCTGGCTCAAGTGTTCAGTAGGCAACGAACTGGTGCAAGATAAAGACAGGAATCAACAAAAACATCAGAAAGTTGCCAGTTAAATAAAACACTGATTCCACAGATTTTTGTAATATATTTTCTGTGCCATTTTTTACCATCTATTTTGTTAACTATGTGAGTCCTAATGAGAGTTTTAAAACTCCTAACGTGAGTTTTATTTTTGAACTTAAAGGAATGCTAAGCCTGTAAGAAATGCTTTAGTCATTGATATACTTTCAGGAAAGAGAATTTGTCTGTGTGCTTTTCTGGTTATTCCTCTCATGATCTCAATCAGTCATACCAAAAACGAAATACAAGAACATTTATTTCACTGTTGATAAAATAAGCAAGCATAGTGAGGTGAGGTTATCACGCTACTCATAAAATTCAGTGATATTATTTGAGACAAATATGTTTTCTCCTTAGAGGCTGGGCTGGGTTCTGAAAGTGCACGTGTGTATGTGCATTCATACAGCCAGTGTCATTTAAAAGTAGGAAACCATTAAAATAAGACATTATGTTACCAGTTAAGTTGAAACAATAGTAGCCCCTATCCAAAGTACTATCAATGTGATACTGCCAGAAAACCACAGGACATGCAAAAAACTTCTTGAAAAAGGCTGATAGTTTTCTAAGAAGCAGAACAGTAACAGCAACTGACTAGAGACTGACAAAATAGCAAGGGAAGTCCCAAATCCAAGGTGAACATATAGTAAGAAAAGACTGAAGAGTTTGCTGAACTACAAATTGCTTTCAGGGATGTAGAGCTGCAAAGCACCTGTCTTTCTTTGATAACTCTGTTTACTGAGGCGCTTTATTTCACTGAAAAATAAAGAGCAATGCATCAAAAGAACAGGGCATGCCACCTCTAGTTTCTCTTCCTAACAGAAAACCACTGTTTAAACTTTTAAGAAAATAAAATAATCATCTCCCTCAATGCATTGAGTAGATTACAGGACATCACTGTGACTTTGCTGGTTACAGACTCACCTCTGTTTCCTGCAGCCTGTGTCCAATGAGGCTCAGAGATTCACCCAGCAACTGTAAGTGTGCAGCTACATCAATAGGATCCGTCTCAGGGGCTTTGGCTGGTGAGGAAGGCACCACCACGGTGCTGGTGGGGGATTTTTTGTGAGGGGAAATCACTCCTGTTGGAGAAGCTGGAAACACACAAGTTAAAATTGCATATTTCCTTGCTTTCACTCTTTTACTCGCAAGCCTATTTGGTTACTAAAGCTCAAATCTCATAGGCATGAGATGCTTAAATAGTTCTGCTGTGCCAGTCCTGTAGTCTTTGGAGTCAAAACTTTTTTTTCACATGTACAGAACATCTACCTCAGCTGAATGCAGTTGGGGAGATTTGATATCAGAGATGCTAAACCAAGAACAACTCATCTTCACTCTAGCAGCAAACTAATCCCACTAGAACCTCCTTTCTGCCTCTTCTTATTTTACACATTTCAATCCCTAAACTGCTAAAACCAATACTATTCCATGAATTAGATAAGGAAATCTTTTGGAAAAATGCTGACATCATTCTCGCTCTCACAGAAAAGTCAATTTGACTGTGATTTAAATGTCATGCTTTGTGAGAAAGCAGGTAGGGAGGTGAAGCAGGTAAAGACCTTTGCTTTTTATTCCACAGGAAACACTACCTTCCCTGTTCAAGAAAAGAGATGAGAGCGAATGAAGTGCAACAATTACCTTTCATTTTTGGTGCACCATCTGAAGATGATGACTTTCTCTTCACAGTGGTGGCCTCTGCTTTATTCTGCTTGTGTTGGAGATATTGAGCTTTCTGTTTCCAGATCTGTAGTTACCATGGTAAGAAAAGAAAGATTCATAACATTAGCTAATTCTGTTACCTGATGCCAGGACCTGGAGGCAGAATGACGTTACATAGCTAACAGGTGAAGCAATACTATGAGAAGAAAATGAATGCTTTTATGTTTGCAGGGGCAAGATTTTCATACTTGCCACCTTTACATGCTTTAGGGATGTAGGTAACATATTTCAAGGCATTGTGGCAACGCTGCCAGCACATTCTGATCTAAGCACCTAGTTCACAGAAATCATTTTACAAAAACATGTCACACAAACACTCACCAGTTTATCCTTCTCAGGTAGCTGCTTCCACACTTCTGCCAGTTTTTTACTTAGTTCTCCAAAATCTGACAGAAAGAAAGAAGAAAAATGTTTACAACAAATTTGATCATAAAATCATGGACAGAACATAGGAAATTTACCAGCCCATCCATACACATTTAGGAAACAAGCCATTCCACAACTAAAACTGTCCACACTGTCCTGAAAATGTGCATTCCTGTTACTGTATAAAATGAAAAAAAAAAAAAAAAAAAGCTGATACCAGGAATATGAAGTCACAGTGTATTTACAGGAAAGTGACACAATGAAGGTAACTCTTCAGGAAAGAGCTGACAAGTTCTTTATCTAGATTCACAGCTTGGTTAAAATAAAATTATAATACAATCATGAAATCCACTCCTGTCCCCTTTGCCACCTCTTATTCTAAGTAACATTCGCAGATTCTTTGCATTATGTCAAAATTAAGAAATTGGTCTGAAACAGAGACAATATGTTCTGCTAATTAATCTGACTGGTGTATAATCAGGAGAAGAAGAGAAGGCTGGATTATTCTCTTACCTATTCCAGGGTGCTCAGACACAATATTTGAACGATATTCCTTACAGAACACTTGATAAGCAGACATGTTTTTCTTCTTTGGCTAGTCAGAAGAAGAAAGGAAACAAAGATTTTTAATTATGATAAGACCTTCTCCAATTTAATAAGAATTTGGCATTTACTGAAGACTTAAAGAAAGATATGGTACTTAGATCAGGAACCTTAAAAAGCAATCCTTTACATCTTCTGGCTGAATTTAGTCTTTATGAAAGCACAGGAATCAGCCAGAGCCAGACTTGCTACAAGGCTGATCTTGCAAAACTCAACAAGCTGTTATTCTAAATTCAGGATCAACATACAGCTTTGTTAATGTATCTCAGTTTTAAAACTTAAAATAATGAAATCCAGTAAGTTATACTAATCACAGTACCTATTACAGATCTGTCAAAACAATTTAGTCCTCATGATAATGTTTTGTTCCATTCCTTGCATCCTTGCAAAGTACTTCAATTTGACAGGAAAATAGACTGTGTAGTACATTGACAGCAAAGGTATTGCAATTGCTGAGCTGTGATCAGGGAAAAATTCCCAAACAGAATAGAATAATGGCTGAACAGATTTGAGCTGTCTGTCCATTTCCTCATACAAAGAATTATTTCTCTATCTGAACATGCACAAGCTGCTTTCCCCCATTTAATCACACAGCTACAATTATCTCATTTATAAACTCATTCATATGCTAGCTACCATTTCTGCTACTTGTATCTTTACGCAGTGACCATGGAAAACTGAATATATAAGTACAGGACAAAACTGGGAACATGGTAGTCTGTAAGAATTAGAATTTCATTTGAATACGAGAGTAAACGGGTAAATATCTTCAATTTTCAGGTAACAGCTCGATTCCATTTTACAGGAGCTTTGATCACTAGTCTGAAAGTCTGCCTGGGAATAGCTAGAACCAGTCACATTAGAAAAAGATGCAGATATGCTTGGTACATGACCTGTACCAAGCAAAATTGAGTATAACTATCCCAGAGAACCTCTATTGGCTAAAGACTGTCTGTGCCAGAAAGTCAGAAGAACTTATATTCCTTTTGCTACAAATAGAAATCACAGTGGCTGACACATTTTTCCAAACATGCTTCAGTTAAACCATTGATAACGAGGATCAGTTATCCTTTGTTTCAATTTAACACGCCTTTGTAATGGAATGCCAAATTCACCATTACCCACCACACAATTTCTGTTTTCCCTCCATTTTTTCCTTACTTTGTCTCTTTCTCTTTCCTTTTCTCTGTCCTTTTCTTTCTCTCTTTCTTTTTCCTTTTCTTTCTCTCTTTCCTTCTCCTTCTCTCTTTCCTTCTCCTTCTCTCTTTCCTTTTCTTTTTCTCTTTCCTTCTCCTTCTCTCTTTCCTTTTCTTTTTCTCTTTCCTTTTCTTTTTCTCTTTCCTTTTCTCTTTCCTTTTCCTTTTCCCATTTCTCAGCCTTGTCCTTCTCCTTGTCTTCCTTTTTCCTCCTCTTCTCACCTTGACCATCTGAGTGAAAAACAGCAGGAGGAGGTGGAGAGACAACATAGGGGGTACTGGGAGGTGGTGGTGACACTCTTACTTCTGCTACTGCCACTGGAGAGTGCCCAGAACTCTTTTTTGACTTGGAGTGCTTCTTCTCTCTGTGTTTCTCCTTGTCCTTTTTTTTCTTACTTTTTTTTGACTTCTTTTTCTTCTTGATTTCCCGGTAGGAGTCATCTATCACCAGCTCTCCAGCCTCCAACTCTCCACCAGAAGAAGAACCAGATTCTGGCGGCGCCTCCATACCTGAAACCTCGTACTCGCTTGCATGGCCCTCTGAATGAAGGGACGTGTCAGCACCAAAACTCTCAGAAGGTGGATGTGAGTCTGGAGGCGGTTTGTGCTTTTTTCGGGATGATTTCAGGAAGCTCTGCAGATCGTGCCCCAGCAGGAATGAGCCTTGCTCATCTCGAGCTGATTTCTTTGAAGATTTCTTTGCAGCTGCTGGTGCTGAAGAGTAGGATAAAGAATCATCATCTGCTGCACTACTTTTCTCTTTTGGTGAAAGGATGAGCTTCATCTTCAAGCCGTCAGGTTCACGCAGAGTAAGTGTCTCCGTGTTCACGTAAAGAGGTTTCATTTTTTTAGATTTGTGGGAGCTGCCATCATCCACTGAGTGCTCCCCACTGCTCCCACTCAGCTTCTTCTTGGGATGCTCCTTTCTGCTTTCAGAATGGCCAGAGGAAGAATGAGATGATTTTTCAGAGGTCCTCTTTGAAGACTTTGAGCTTGTGGTCAAAGGTGAGGTGATAGCCTTGAGTAAATCCATGGTTGTATCAGCTGAGGATGGGCTAGAAGATGCTTTTTTCTTCTTCTTTGATGGTAGATCCAAAGGCGAGACACCTGAAAAAGATGAAGAGAAATGTACATTGAGATGATTCCCTTAAAGATGGAAAAGAAGAGAAGTGAGAATCCTGTGAGCCTTACAATTACAGGTGACAGATTTACATCCTGGCTTAAACAGAACCACAGCCAGCTCAGCACGGCCTTACTGATACAATTCAGAGGCTGTGACACCTGAGCTGGTCAAATAATTTAAGGAAGGCAGAGACAGTAAGAAAGTTCTTGAAGTTTCGTCACACTCCATTTGTGAGTTGTGAAATAAAATATTTTGATGAAAATATACCTAACTGAAATTACATCTCAAGTGTAAGGTTTTTGTGACATTTTTAGCCAAGGTGAGACCAATGAGTAGAAAATATGAGCTTTTCATTCTGTAGACAGGTTTTGATGAAAGATGAAATTTCAGCTTGGCTTTCTCCTTCTATTGGGCCAAAAATAAATCCTAAAAGTGCTAAGCTTTTATGAACTGAATTGTCATTTTCTGGCCAACTTATTAAATGTGAGAATAACTGAACAGAAAAGCATTTCTTTTTCAACCTCAGACATTCTGTTTTTATAAGTTCAGAGAAAGTTATACTACCTGTAAGTATAATTAGTTCGTAATGCAATAGGAAAAAAAGAAAAGCAAGTGTCAAATGGGAAGGCATGGGTTAGAAAACTACAACTTGTTAATGAAAAGGGGATGGAAGATCTCTACCCCCAACAATGGCAATTTGTTAAGACACATTCTGAAAATATAATTCCCTAATCTTCTGCTGTCTGGTGCTGATCAGTGTCAGGCTTCTGATTATTTCTTCTAAGGCAGGTTGATGTACTCTCCTCCTATAAAATGCTAACCAGAAAGCTTGATGACACTGGTTAAAGAGCACCCTTTCCTTAAAGTCATGATTTGTTAGCCTCTTCCCCTGCTTGATTACTACCTTACCTCTGTAGCAGAACTCATCGGAGGAGTGCTTTCTCTTCTTTTTGTGAGGTTCTGTTCCCGGGAAAAACTCACTGTCCTGGAATAAGAAGAAAAGAGTTGCCAACAAAAAGGAGGGAAATAATATGAAAGTCATATGGACTATTAACATAGATAAAAATTAGTAGGAGGTATCTTGATACTACTGTAACATCAAGGAACCGTAGGTATGAACCAGGATTGTCATTCTAGGTGCCAAAAGGAAACCTACTCTGTCCCCAAGAGCACACAGTGCAGGTATAAAGTAAGACAAAACACAGGTTTACAAAAAAATGCTATTAGTCAGGACTGGTTTCAGCACAACAGTCACATAATCAACACTGAGCTTTCTGTAGGCACTGCAGCACAAGAGGGATCCAAGGAAACTGCAAGACAGATCTCTATAGGGAGGCCCCCCAAGTGAGAGGAGCAATATAGAAGAAAACTTGAAAAAGCACATTTGGAAAGCGTTGAGATATGGGCAGCGAAAGCCATCACTTGGAGATAGCTGATAAGTTGACAAAAGACAGACATCTACCTCTAAATAAAGCTAAGAAATAACTTAAGATGCATAGACTGTCAAGCCTTGAAAACAAAGGCGAGTAGTTCACGTTTACTATGCTGAAAAAGAAGTGACAGGAGGTACAAAGAAGTGACAACTAGAATGACAGGCCAAAAATGTGTCCTTAATATGCCATGTCACCTAATTATTATCTGTGTCTTGATCAATTTATGAATCTGAAACTGAAGCTCCTCTAAAGAATTTCAACTGCATGGTAGAAGATTTTCATTTTAAACTAGAACTTGCTTCCTAGATGAAAAAAACCCAAATCACTAGATAGCCACCTCTGAGCTAACAGCAGAAATTTTAGCTCAAAGAGGAAAGTTTTGAAGAAACTTAAGTTGCCATTATGTGATTTCAAGAGTTAAGGCCCCAAAGATGTAAATAGGGTAAGTTCATTCCTCTCAAGAGCTATAATTTCAGACTGTCTGCAGAATCAGGAAGACAACAGTGCATCAGTTAACATTCTATCCATCCTTTGCTGGCTATTTATACAACCATAAATGCTATTTTTTTTTAATGTGTGTAAGAAGTTATTCATGGCATCTTATATATGATTTGCAAGCTTCTACATTAAGACTAGGACAACACTCCTACTACCTTATTTTCTGAGGCCAGAAAAATCACAGTCAGGGATTGATCCCCTCCTTTTCCCCACGAAAATTACTGAACAACACAGGACATGATTAGCTGCTCTTGCTGTCTTCCACATGCATTTCTAAATTAAAAAATTTAAAGAAAGGACAAGAAACCCATTCCATCCCAACCTTTATGCACATCCTTACACCTTGAACCTTTTCTCTGAGGGTTTCTACCTGAGTTGCTATCTCATCGTCCTCTTGTAGAAGATCCTTGTATGAGCGTTTTTTCTCTCGCTGTGTCCTGCTAGGTGCCAGCCCGTCATCAACGCTTCGGTGACTCTCTAGGAACTCTGTGATTTAGGTGACATGGGAAAAAAGGAAGAAATGAAATACCACATTAAGGAATGACAGACAAGTGGATCACACACAAAATAAGCCAACAGAGGACGCAGGCACAGAGTGATGCACAAAACCCAACAAGTACAGAGGCCTGAAAGATCAGGTACAGAAAGGTACAGAAAGTCTGTACTGTCTGACCAGAGGGATGGGGCTTGGTGCTCTAAACACAATCATTCCAGATTTAATCTCTAACACCTATATATTCCCTCCTAAAGACAAGTGGACCTAGAAATGTTACCATGATTAAACATATCATTATCCCTCATCCCCTGTCCCATTGACCTGTCAGGGAGAAGAAAGGCTGCAGTGGCAGAATTCCCAGTCAGGGTGTCTATATTAGGAAATACCACCCATTTCTCTCAAAATTCTAATCCCAGTACTTTACACCTGGAAGTCAAGGGCTTGGGATCCTCCAGTAAGTTGGCCATGTTAAATTTAAGGGCTCCACCGCACACTAGCTTCCTTTCCCACTCTGACTGCATGACCTGGTAAGGGCTGCAAAGGGCACCCTTTTATTTATTTACTTATTTATTTTTGTAAATCCCTCAGATTATGAAGCAGTCATACCTTCTTTCTTCTTGGCGCCATCATAAGCCATGGTGGTCCTGCAGGAGCCTGTGAATGAGTTGCCACGTCTGGGCTCCTTTCCCCGTTCCCATCTATAGGAAAAGGTCTGAGAAACAGAGAATGAAAATAACCCTCCCATAAAGAAGAATCACTATGTAAATTGGGCAAATTTCTCTGAACCAAAGAAGGATTCTCTGGAAGACAATGGGAAAGGAAAGGAAAGGAAAGGAAAGGAAAGGAAAGGAAAGGAAAGGAAAGGAAAGGAAAGGAAAGGAAAGGAAAGGAAAGGAGAGGAGAAGTCAGGATGCAGGCGGGACAGGTTGGAGTCCTTTTGT